>ML379635.1:3484-38057 GCA_005239525.1 Nicotiana knightiana
AAAGTCATAACCGAGGGTTTAGAGGTTGGATTAGAGATAACGATACCTCGGGTGCAATCTAAAGTGAACTGTAATGCAATCTAGCTAGCGTAACTTGAGAGAGTGCGTCTAGTAAATTATCATAATTACTTGAGAGAGATTTATGGTAGATAGAGTGTTCATGATTGATAGAAACAACTAATCAAGCTATATGAAGTATCCGAGAAGTAAATTCACCGACGGGGGAAACCATAACCTTAGATCTTTATTACAATTGTTTACACCTTAGCGTAGTTAATCTTTAGTTTTAGTAATTTAAATAACATCAAGTGACAGTTGAGTATTCTAACAGCTTGCTTGATACGTAAATTCCATGTGGGATCGACTCTGGGCATAATACCCCGGATTATATTTGCAACGCCCGCTTAGTCTTTTATTAGACATAGTTGAACGTGATCAGCGGTCGAAGCCTGGCAGGTGCGGATTTAGAGGAGCTGCCCAATTTCCGCAAGTGCGGGCCTACTCCCGCAGAAGCGGAGCCGCAGATACGGGCTCTGTTCCGCAGGTGCGATGCCTGGACATTTTCTCCTCTTCCGCAGGTGCGGTCCTTGAGCCGCATGTGCAAAAGTCCTGGAGGCAGTGAAGTTGTTTTAAGTACGGGATTTAGACATTTTAGGCCATTTTCTTCATCTTTGGACAATTTGGGGAGCTTTCAAAGGGGATATTCGACCTAGCATCGTGAGGTAAGTTAATTCCTACTTAAATGTGAGATTTATACTTGGGTTTTGGGTAGATTAACACACAAAAATTGTGGAAATCATGGGTTTAGAGTAAAAACTTAGGGTTTTGAGAAAAATAAGATTTAAACAAGAAAGTTGTTATAGAATCATGCAAAAACTATATAATATTGATCCTTAGGTTATGGGTAACTATTTCCGTTGGAAATTTCCGGAATCCGAACATGTGGGTCCGAGGATATATTTTAGGATTTTGCAAACTAGGTTGGGATAACCATTTAAATAGGAGAATTGTGGACTTTTTTAAACATAGAGTGATTTATTTATATAATGTTTGGCTAGTTTTAAGATCTTGGGCGGCGAATTTGGAGATTCGGGCGCATTCTTGACCCAGGAAGTAAGCTTAAAACTAGGTAAGTCTCCTTTCTAACCTTGTAAGAAGGAATTGTCCCCGTAGGTGAAATAACGAATTATATGCTACTATTTGCGGGCGGGCTACGCACGAACGAAGTGACGAGAGTCCGTGCGTAGCTACTATTATGTTTATGTCGGGGGAGTTTAGGATCCACAAGCATGCTTTACCTTCCGTATCTTGTAATCCAAATGATAAATTTAGAATTTCTTGGCATCATCGAATCAATTAAATGGATATCTAAGAAGGTCACTATCATTATTTAATTTATTGGTTTTTCCTTGGAAGAATATTCCTAAATAAACCCCTGATTTTTCTGCTGAATGTGCGTATATATATGAGTACCTGAGTCGCATATATAATTCGCGAGCGGGGTAACTCTATTATTTATTTTGACCGCATCGCATGTACGATTCGTGAGCGGGGGTAATAGATGCATCTATGGTTCGTGCCGTTCGACCCTTCGGTAGTGCACATTTATTATTTCGTTGGATCGGCCGTACGTTCGCGGAATGTTATGTACTTGCTAATTGTTTAGTATTTCTGTGGTTGTTTAACTATTAATTACCCTGGAAAATGAACTGGCAACCTGTACAGTAGGGAATTCGACATATAAAGATAACTGTAGGGAGATTTGATGTTCCTGCCTTACTATTTATTCATAATATGCCATTCTTGCTTAGCCTTATATTAAAACGTATTATTTTGGCCCTAGAAAGTGTCAAGTCAACCTCTCGTCACTATTTCTTCGAGATTACACTGGATACTTACTGGGTACATATTGTTTATGTACTCATGCTACGCTTCTATACTTAATTGTACAGGTTCTGAGGCAGGTGCATTTGGTTACCAGTCCGGAGCTCATCCCTGATTTCACGCGGTTCGAGGCTTCACGGTGAGCTGCTTCTCTTGATGCCGTTCAACAGCACTCCGGAGTCTCTCTTTTGTTATTCTGTCGATCTCTTCTTAGACAGTAGGATAGTTCTTTTATTCTTTTGATTCTACTCTACTAGATGCATGTAGACTAGTGACACTAGTTCCTAGCACACATATTGGTAGACTATTCGTTTGGTGGTGTAATTAATTAAAGTTGGCTTTTGGTCTTCGAAATCTAATTGTCCTACTATGTGTTATAGTCCATGCGTAGAGGCTAAATTATTTTGGAAATATGGGAAAGTTTTAGTAAAAACAAACCAGACTCACTAGATGATTAGTGTCGGCTTGCCTGACAGCGGTGTTGGGTGCCATCGCGACCTGAATTAGGATTTGGGTGGTGACAACATGGTATCAGAGCTCTAGGTTCACGTAGGTCTCATGAGTTAAGGGAACCCAATAGAGTCTTGCGGATCAGTACGGAGACGTCTGTATTTATCTTCGGGAGGCTATAGGGTGTTAGGAAATCTCTCTTTATTCATCTTCTATCGTGCAGTTGATAGTGTGCTAATCTCACTCTTCTATTCTCTCACAGATGGTGAGGACGCGCACAACCGATATTCCAGAACCGGGAGGGGCTGCTACCCCCGACGTCAGAGGCCGTGGCATAGGTCGGGGGAGGGCACCGGCCTGAGGTAGGGGACGAGGGCTTCCCAGAGCTGCCCCAGTTGCACCGCCAGTGGATCCAGCAGAGGATCCTATCACTGAGGAGCAGGGCGATGCACCCACAGCAGATCCTGCCCCGTTGGACTTCATGACGGTGCCGGGATTTCAGGAGGTTATGGGCCGTATGATGTGGTTCATGGATACTATGACTCAGGCTGGTTTATTTCCAGCGGACCCGGCCACATCCCAGGCAGGAGGGGGAGCACAAACCCCTACTGCCCAGGCCACAGGACATACAACTGCAGTTTATTAGACCCTGGGTACACTGCCCGTGAGTGGGGTTCAGCCAGTAGCAGCAGCAGCACCTGAGCCCAGACCAACTACGAACGGTGATCAGCAGTAGCTATTAGACAGATGGACCAGAATGCACCTTCCTGTCTTCGGAGGCGAGCGTCATGAGGATGCTCAGGATTTTATTGACAGGTGCAGGGGCAGACTGCACAACATGCGGATACTGGAGTCCCATGGAGTTGACTTCACTACTTTCCAGCTAGAGGGCAGGGCCCGTAGATGGTGGCAGTCTTACGTTCTTGGTAGACCGACGGATTCTCCTCCTATCACTTGGGGGCAGTTCACTCAGCTATTCCTGGACAAGTATATTCCACCCTCTGAGATGGAAGAGTTGCGGTATCAGTTTGAGCAGCTAGAGCAGGGTCAGATGTCAGTCACCGACTATGAGGCTAGGTTTTCTGAGCTGTCTCGTCATGCACTTATGATACTTCCTACTGACGTAGAGAGAGTGCGGAGATTTGTAGTTGGGTTGAACTAAGGTATTAGGGCCAACATGGCCCGAGAGGTAGAGATGGGGACTCCTTATCAACTGGTAGTAGAGATTGCTCGCAGGATTGAGGTCTATCGATTGAGGAGCAGAGAGCACGGACAGTAGGATAAGAGAGCTCGGTTTTCTGGGGATTTCAGAGGTGCTCTAGCTAGGGGCAGAAGTCATTTTGGCAAGGGCCAGCCTAGTAGGCCTCCATATTCAGCACTCCTACCACCTCCTCGAGGTGCTCCGGTGAGGCCTTATTTCAGCGCGATGCCGGAGAGTTCTTATCGCCCACCAGCCATTCAAGGTTCCTCTGGTGGGTATTCTGGTCATCAGGGATCTTCCAGCTCATATTTCAGTGCTATGACAGAGAGTTCTTACCGCCCTCCAACTATTCAGGGTTCTTCTTCAGGGCAGCAGGCTATAATGCCGAGAGGTTGCTATGAGTGTGGGGATCTAGGTCACATGAAGAGGACTTGCCCCAGGCTTTGGGGCAAGGCAATACAGCAGAATCACCAGCCCGTGGTTACAGCACCGGCAATCCGACCACCCAGGGGTGGAGGGCAGACTGGTAGAGGTCGTCCTAGAGGTGGAGGCCAGACAGGGGGAGCTCGGCCAGCTCTTGCCCATTCAGGTGGAGGTCAGTCATTTGGCGCTCCAGCCAGATTCTATTCTTTCCCGGCCAGACCAGATGCAGTGGTCTCAAATGCCGTGATCACATGTATTATTTCGGTATGCGATGGGGATGCATCAGTATTATTTGATCTAGGATCCACTTATTCATATGTATTAGTCCTATTTGCTCATTTCCTAGATATTCCTTGTGAGTCCTTGGGTACTCCGATTTATGTTTCCACTCCTGTGGGCGATTCAGTAGTTGTGGACCAGATTTATCGGTCATGTGTTGTTACATTCCTGTGGGTTCAAGACCAGAGCGAACCTTTTGTTACTTGATATGACTGATTTTGAGGTCATCCTGGGCATGGATTGGTTATCCCCTTATCACTCTGTCCTAGATTGCCATGCCAAGACGGTTACTCTGGCCATGCCTGAGTTGCCGAGATTTGAGTGGAGAGGTTCCTCAGTCAGTGCAGCCAGTCGGGTTGTTTCTTTCCTGAAGGCTCGACGTATGGTCGAGAAGGGTTGTTTGGCTTATCTTGCTTATGTGCGGGACACCACCACCGAGTCTCCGACGATTTATTTAGTGCCATTATTTCGAGAGTTTGCGATGTATTCCTTCAGACCTTCCAGGCATGCCACCGGATCGTGACATTGATTTTTGCATTGACTTAGATTTAAGCACCCAACCTATATCTATTACTCCATACCGTATGGCTCCGAAGGAATTAAAGGAATTGAAAGAAAAGCTGGAGGAGTTGTTAGCTAAGGGGTTTATCAGACTGAGTGTATCGCCTTGGGGTGCTCCAGTGTTGTTTGTGAAGAAGAAGGATGGGACTATGCGGATGTGTATTGACTACCACCAGTTGAAAAAAGTCACCATCAAGAACAAGTACCTGTTGCCGCGTATCGATGATTTGTTTGATTAGTTGCAGGGTGCTCGGGTGTTTTCTAATATTGACTTGAGATCAGGGTACCATCAGCTGAAAATTCGGGACTCGGATGTTCTGAAGACTGCCTTCCCTACAAGATATGGTCATTACGATTTCCCGGTGATGTCCTTTGGGTTGACTAATGCCCCCGCAGCATTTATGGATTTGATGAACAGGGTGTTCAGGCCTCATATTGATTCTTTTGTTATTGTCTTCATTGATGACATTCTGATCTACTCACGCAGCCTGGGGGAGCACGAGCAACATTTGAGAGTGGTGCTCCAAACTTTGCGAGAACAAAAGTTGTACGCTAAGTTCTCTAAGTGTGAGTTCTGGTTAGATTCTATGGCATTCTTGGGACACGTGGTATCCGGAGAGGGTATCAAGGTGGATCTTAAGAAGATTGAGGCAGTTCAGAGTTGTCCATGCCCTACTTCAGCGACAGAGATCAGGAGCTTCTTGGGACTGGCAGGTTATTATCGTCGGTTTGTGGAGGGTTTTTCGTCCATTGCAGCCCCTCTGACTAGATTGACCCAGAAGGGTGTCCCATTCCGATGGTCCGATGAGTGTGAGGTGAGTTTCCAGTAACTCAAGACATCCTTGACCACAACACCAGTTCTAGTGTTGCCTTCCGGTTCGGGGATGTATACAGTTTATTACGACGCTTTATGCGGTGGTTTAGGATGTGTACTGATGAAGGATGGGCGATTTATTGCATACCCTGTGCACGATTTGGAGTTAGCGGCGATTGTTCATGCTCTTAAGATTTGGAGGCACTATTTGTATGGGGTGCCTTGTGAGGTTTAATAGACCACCGCAGTTTGCAACACTTGTTCAAGCAGAGGGATCTTAATTTGAGGCAGCGTAGATGGCTTGAGTTGCTGAAGGATTATGACATTACTATTCTTTATTAGCCAGGCAAGGCGAATGTGGTTGCAGATGCCTTAAGCAGGAAGGCGGAGACTATGGGTAGCTTGGATTTCATTTCAGCAGAGGAGAGACCTCTAGCTTTGGACATTCAGTCCTTGGCTAATCTCCTAGTGAGCTTGGACCTTTCAGAGCCCATCCGAGTTCTTGCACGTGTTGCTGCTCAGTCTTTATTATTGGGAGAGATCAAGGCTTGGCATTTGATGATCCGCACTTGGCAGTTCTCCGGGAGACAGTGTTACAGGGTGGTGTCAATGAGGTTTCTATTGGCGAGGATGGTGTTCTGAGAGTTCAGGGTCGCTTATGTGTCCCTAATGTTGAGGGCCTGAGGGAGAGGATTCTAGAGGAGGCACATAATTCCAGGTATTCTATTCATCCTGGTGCTACGAAGATGTATCGTGACCTGAGGAGCATTACTGGTGGAGGCGGATGAACAAGGACATAGTAGAGTATGTGGCTAGATGTCTAAATTTCCAGTAGGTTAAGTATGAGCACCAGAGGCCAGGAGGCCTACTTTAGCAGATGCTTATACCTGAGTGGAAATGGGAGCGCATCACTATGGACTTCATAGTTGGGTTGCCTCGGACCTTGTGGAAGGTTGATGCGGTTTGGGTTATTGTGGACAGGTTGACCAAGTCGGCACATTTCATTCCTGTAGCTACTACTTATACTCTAGAGAGGTTGGCCTAGATATACATTCGGGAGATAGTCCGGTTGCACGGTGTTCCTGTGTTCGTTATATCAGATCGAGGTCCTCAGTTCACCTCGCACTTCTGGAGAGCAGTACAGAGTGAGTTAGGTACCCGGGTAGAGCTCAGCACAACATTCCATCCTCAGACTGACGGGCAGTCGGAGCGGGCAGTTCAGATATTGGAGGACATGCTTAGAGCATGTGTGATTGACTTTGGAGGGCAGTGGGACAAGTTCTTGCCCTTGGCCGAGTTTGCTTATAATAATAGTAATCAGTCCAGCATTGAGATGGCTCCATTTGAGGCCTTGTATGGTTGGCGATGTCTTTCTCACATCGGGTGGTTTGAGCCTGGCGAGGCTAGGTTACATGACACCGATCGGGTGAAGGATGCTTTGGAGAAAGTAAAGTCGACTCAGGAGAGGCTTCGCACATCACAGTCCAGACAGAAGAGTTACGTGAATCAGAAGGCGCGTGATGTATCATTTATGGTCGGCGAAAAGGTCCTGTTGATAGTCTCACCGATGAAGGGTATTATGAGCTTTGGAAAGAAGGGAAAGCTGAGCTCAAGGTTTATAGGACCATTTGAGGTGTTGAGGTGAGCTGGGGAGGTTTCTTATGAGCTCGCTTTACCTCCCAGTTTATCAGGAGTTCATCCAGTCTTTCATGTGTCCATGCTCCGGAGGTACCACGCTGACTTCTCCCACATGATAAACTTCAGCACCATTCAGCTAGACAAGAGATTGGGTTATGAGGAGGAGCCAATTGCTATCATTGACAGGCAGGATCGCCAGTTGAGGTCCAAGAGGGTTTCTACTGTAAAGGTCCAGTGGAGGGGCCAACCAGTCGAGGAGGCGACTTGGGAGTCCGAGGAGGACTTGCGGAGCAAATATCCACACTTATTCAGCACTCCAGGTATGATTCTAAACTCGTTCGAGGATGAACGTTTATTTAAGAGGTGGAGAATGTAACAACCTGACCAGTCATTTGGTGTTTTAGAACCCCGTGCCCCTAAATGAGACTTCCCGTATTTGCTTTTACTGATTTATAACTTGCGGGGATGGTTGGTTCAGAATTTGGATGAGTTTGGGGGTGGTATAGGAACACTTGGTTCCTTAAGGTTGGCCTTAAAGGTCAACTTTGACTTCGGTCAACATTTTTAGTAAACGACCCAGTAATCGATATTTGAAAGTTCCAACAGGTTCGTATGATGATTTCAGACTTGGGCGTATGTTCGGAGCGGGTTTCGGATGACCCGGGAGCGTTTCGGTGCCAAATTCTGAAATATGATTCCTTAAGTTAAAAAATTGAGGTTTGGAACGTGTTTTTGTGTTATCGAGGTCCGAACAGAATTCCAAGACCGGGAATAGTTTCGTCATGTCATTTATGACTTGCTCACAAAATTTGGTGTCATTCTGAGTAGTATAGGTATGTTTCGGCATTTTGAAAGTGAATTTAAGAACTTGAAGTTCAAAGTTTGATTCAATTTAGTTTTGGGGTACGATTCTTAGATTTAGCGTTGTTTCAAACGTTCCGAAGGCTCGAGCGAGTCCGTATTATGATTTAGAACTTGTTGGTATATTTGGACGGGGCCTCGGGTGGGCCCGGATCCTATTCGGACATCGCGCCAGGAAAACCAAGCTCTAGAAGAGCTGCTGGTGCAACCGCACCTGCGAAGGACCATCCATAGGTGCGAGACCACAGAAGCGGTCGAAGCCTCGCAGGTGCGGCTTTAGAGGAGCTGCCCAATTTCCGCAGGTGCGAGCCTATTCCCGCAGAAGCAGAGCCGCAGATACGGGCTCCGTTCCGCAGGTGCGATGCCTGGACATTTTCTCCTCTTCCGCAGGTGCGGGCACTAGCTCGCAGATGCGAGACCGCAGGTGCGGTCCTCGAGCCGCAGGTGCAAAAGTCCTGCAGGCAGTGAAGTTGTTTTAAGTGCGGGATTTCGACATTTTAGGCCATTTTCTTCATCTTTGGACAATTTGGGGAGCTTTCAAAGGGGAGTTTCGACCTAGCATCGTGAGGTAAGTTAATTCCTAATTAAAACTGAGATTTACACTTGAGTTTTGGGTAGATTAACACACAAAAATTGTGGAAATCATGGGTTTAGAGTAAAAACTTAGGGTTTTGAGAAAAATAAGATTTAAACAAGAAAGTTGTTATGGAATCATGCAAAAACTATATAATATTGATCCTTAGGTTATGGGTAACTATTTCCCTTGGAAATTTCCGGAATCCGAACATGTGGGCCCGGGGATATATTTTAGGATTTTGCAAACTAGGTTGGGATAACCATTTAAATAGAAGAATTGTGGACTTTTGAAAATAGAGTGATTTATTTATATAATGTTTGGCTAGTTTCAAGATCTTGGGCGACGAATTTGAAGATTCGGGCGCATTCTTGACCTGGGAAGTAGGCTTAAAACGAGGTAAGTCTCCTTTCTAACCTTGTAAGAGGGAGTTGTCCCCGTAGGTGAAATAACAAATTATATGCTACTATTTGTGGGGGGGCTACGCACGCACGAAGTGACGACAGTACGTGCGTAGCTACTATTATGTTTATGTCGGGGGAATTTAGGATCCACAAGCATGCTCTACGTGCCGTATCTTGTAATCTCAATGATAAATTTAGAATTTCTTGGCATCATCGAATTAATTAAATGGATATCTAAGAAGGTCACCTATCATTATTTAATTTATTGGTTTTTCCTTGGAAGAATATTCCCAAATAAACCCTTGATTTTTCTGCTGAATGTGTGTATATATATGAGTACTTGAGTCGCATGTATAATCCGCGAGCGGGGTAACTCTATTATTTATTTTTACCGCGTCGCATGTACGATTCGTGAGCGGGGGTAATATATGCATCTATGGTTCGTGCCATTCGACCCTTCGGCAGTGCACATTTATTATTTCATTGGACCGGCCGTATGTTCGCGGCATGTTATGTACTTTCTAATTGTTTAGTATTTCTGTGGTTGTTTAACTGTTAGTTACCCTGGAAAATGAATTGGCAACCTGTACGATAGGGAATTCGACATATAAAGATAACTGTAGGGAGATTTGAAGTTCCCGCCTTTACTATTTATTCATAATTTGCCATTCTTGCTTAGCCTTATATTTAAACGTATTATTTTGGCCCTAGTAAGTGTCAAGTCAACCTCTCGTCACTACTTCTTCGAGATTAGACTGGATACTTACTGGGTACATATTGTTTATGTACTCATGTTACGCTTCTGTACTTAATTGTACAGGTTATGAGGCATGTGCATCTGGTTACTAGTCCGGAGCTCGTCCCTGATTTCATGCGGTTCGAGGCTTCATGGTGAGATGCTTTTCTTGATTCCGTTCAGCAGCACTCTGGAGTCTCTCTTTTGCTATTCTGTCGATCTCTTCTTAGACAGTAGGATAGTTCTTTTATTCTTTTGATTCTACTCTACTAGATGCTTGTAGACTTGTGACATTAGTTCCTGGCACACACATTGGTAGACTATTCTCTTGGTAGTGTAATTAGTTAATGTTGGATTTTGGTCTTCGAAATCTAATTTTCCTACTATGTGTTATAGTCCATGCGTAGAGGCTAAATTATTTTGGAAATGTGGAAGAGTTTTAGTAAAAACAAACCAGACTCACTAGATGATTAGTGTCGGCTTGCCTGACAGCGGTGTTGGGCGCCATCACGACTTGGATTAGGATTTGGGTCATGAGAGTACGACTGTTTTACGTATGTCTTGTGGATTCTTACTTAGCCCTAAAGGTTAGGATTTCAGATTCCTTTGATTCGAACCTAAACTGGTTCAAACTTTGATTTTTAGCATTATCTCGTCTATATTCACTTCATTATGCGTGAATCCTCCTATTCTTGTTAATTTCGTTTATTTGCCCTAAATTAGGGTTTCAGACCTGGTTCGATTCTGATTTTTCTTTTTGAACAACCTCCTATCTAATGTCTATGTTCATTTTACTAAAATATTTGATTCTTTACCTTTATTTTTTATCGATTTTATGGTTTACCTAAGATTAGGGTTTTAGACCTTTTATTTTGGGACCAGATCTGGTTCAATTATGTGTTCTTTGAGTCTATTCCTGTCTATGTTCATTGTATGAAGCATGTGACTCTTTGTCTTTTTATTTCTGCCGATTTATGTGTTTTACCTAAAAATTAGGGTTTAAATATTTCCTTCCTTACTGATTTTAAATATTTTCCTTTTTCGTATATAACTAAAACTTTCCTTACTTTTGCTCAATATACCATGTTTCCTTTATTTTCTTACCTTATTTTCCTTGAAATTGACTGTTAATTGATATTTTTCTTATTTTAAATGTTACTCGCCTGATTACACGTTGTTATGCCCTGTTAATTGACTGAACTTTGACTTCAATTGATTTTATGATTAATTTCTTTCCTTACCTATATGTGTTTGATTACTTCCCTTATTTATCTGTCTAATTGAACACTATTTAAACCCTTTCCCCTCTCCCCTTTAGGACAAACTCCAACTCTAATACTCTTATTGAAACTTAGATTCTTTACTCTAATTCTCTTTGCTCATTGTTTATGGTCTTGGCCGACTGATTTGATTATGAACTTACTGTTATGGTTACTTGCTTTCCTTCTTAACAGGTAAGCCCTAATCCCTTATCACTTTATTCTCCATGTTTTTCATAATATGTGTTGCTCTACCAGCATGTTTAAATTCCGAGTATGATTCTGCCCTTATGCTTCTATGAATTTGTCTAATCCTATGGTTAATACTATTAATTTAAGATTAGTTATTTTGAATAATATGAATCCTCTTAAAAGCTGGCTTAATGTTTAAACTTGTCCATGCACACTGTTTGTTAATCCTGCACAGGTTCTGAACTTTACATTCCTTAAGATACTATTAGCATGCAATTAGTTAACTTATCCTAACTTTGAAGATATGTATTGTTACTTAATTCATGAGCTCTATCAATTTGTGTGCTAACATGTCATGTGATAATCTGACTGTTTTGCCTAAAATATTTCTGTGATTAAGCAATAGTTGTCGTAAATGTCAGCATGCTCACTTAGTATAATTAGGTCTCTTTGAAACTATGTACTTTACTAACCTTGCCTGTTTTGCTTAATGCAATTATGTGTTCTGAACTTTGTTTCTTCTGAACTCAGCACTGTTTTAAAATCTGTCCCTACCTCATTTTGTTGTCACTCTTTTGAAACATCCACTATTAGTCCCTTAGGTTCCCAACCACCTCAGTGTGAGCACTACTCAGGGTCTATGTGAGACTCCTATGAACTCTGACACACTAGGAACTGGTTACTAATCTCTTGTGAATCATCTTCTGAATATGTGGTTCTGGTGTGAGCATTGCCCTTGGTCCCTGAGCCCCTTGGGAATTTTGACACACTGGAAACCTGGTTCTATATGTGTTATGGATGAATCACACATTCTTGGCTATGTTGTTCCTATGAAATGAGCCTCAAAGTTGATTGGTTTGAGGGCCTGGTTTCCCAGTTTTATTTGGGCCTAATGAAGGCTCCCTTTAGTTTATCTTATTACTATTATGTAATTTATTCATTAATCTAGTTTGTAATAAGTTTGTAATGAACAAATTCTGGAGTGTATAGTAAAATTGGGAAGGGCCTTTATTTTCTTTGGGCAATTCGGGTAGAAATCCTGCCACTAAGGTTTCATTTGTTCTGTTAATATTGTTTTACATCATCTTTGTTAAAACCATGTGAGTGATGTACCATGCTTGCATATTAGAAATCCTGCTTATATGATTAAATTTCATTACAAAACCTGCCTATAGGATTAAAATTGCATTAGAAATCCTGCCTATAGGCTGTATTAACTTGTCCAACAAACATATATTAGCAATCATGCCCATAGGACCTCAATGTTTGATTTAATTGTTTTTCTGGTAATATGTACAATTTCTACCCGTATTACTGCTCAATAGAGACCATACCTATAAGGGTTAAATTAATTCAATAATAGATATCATGCCTATAGGACTGAAACCAGTTTCAAACCTAGAAATCATGCCTACAGGACTTAAGTTAGTACAATAATTAGAAAGCACGCCTATAGGGTCAAAAGGTAATACAAAGCTATGAAACATGTCTATAAAGCTAAAATCAGTTCTACGCCTAGAAGTCATGTCCATAGTATAATAACCAGCACACTCGTAGATATCATGCCTATAGGATTATACTAATTGGTTCTGAATACAATCGTCACTGTCAATCACTTAGACAACATGCCTATGGGTCTTAATAACAATTCTGGATTCGAAACTGTGATTCCTTACAGCCTGAAAGGCCCAGATATTACTGAATAAAATCAGTAGGCAAACAATAGGTCTTGACATTCACCTTAATGAAACTGCTTCTATAAATCACTGCTTGCTTATTTCTCACATAGATATCCTGCCTATAAAACTTTAAATTAAGCCTGTCAATCAATTGCGTGCCTTTGTTGTTTATGTGTAGAGGTCAATATGAGTCCATATTTGCTCTCTATCTGAAAGTCCTAATTGTTTTTTCTTGTCGCCTAGACTTTTACATTTTTGAGCAACATACGCTGGGTCTAGAACTATCCCAAATAGAGGTCCTAATACCTCCAGGGCCACAGGTAAGGGACGGGTATCGCACGCATAGGAAATGAACTAGAATCGACTAGAACGCTTAAGTAACAACTTAAAGATAGTAATTAGGTAGTAGGAGATGATAGTCCGTGCGCTAAATACTATGAGTGGAATCCCGACTTGAGGGAGCTATAAAGTATTGCACGGGCTGATCCTATACGGTAAAAAACTTAGGACCCCCCCCATTCCTGTTCTAAAATAAATCGAGTATTTTATTTGTCCAAATTGCTTTATTTTTCTTAGACTAATTCGCTTAATGTAAGTTCGGCCGGGACCCACCGTTGTGGACCTCGAGGGGTGCCTAACACCTTCCCCTCAAGGTAATTTGAGCCCTTACCCGATCTCTGGTGATGTAAACTGGTAATATGAGTTATCTGCTCTAGGTCCCCTAACGCACCCTAATCCGTTAGGTGGCTACTCTCTCAATCCAAATTCCTTACCCTCTCAAAAGGAGTTATCCCAAATATGTCGAAACCTGATTTTCGCGAGAAAAAGGGGGCGACAGCATGGCGACTCTGCTGGGGATATTTTTAGGCTCTTACCATAACGAACTTGTTTTGTGAATTAGTCTTTAAACATGTCTTTATTATTTTGTTAATAATTGTACGCCCCTTCTCATTCCCACTCTATGTGATTTTATTTGTCTATCTTCATTCATTTATGATTTCTCTTCCCTGTTTATTACTTTTACTATGGAAACTGATTTTGTCTCTTTGTTTTCTTTCTTAAATGCCTTTACAATTATTAAATTCCGCATTTTATCATTTTCATCTTGCAAATACTTGACAACATGTTATTTTCTTTTTGCATAAATCATGCCCAACATCATATTACACTCGTGCGTAGCTAATACCATAGCAACACTTTATGAGTGTCTGTGCTCTTCCTATATCACCCTTTTTGAATTTGGAAAGGCTTATTTGCAGTAAAACTAGTCGATCAGCGGTGCAGTCGATGGTTCCGTGCCTTTCCCCCTCAAGTTGTGCGCTTGAGGGTACCATTCTAGACCTCTATAGAAACCTTACTTTGATAATAAGTGTACATGCATCATGGTCAAACCTAGCCTGGGTTAATATGTTATTCGCATAATAACCCTTTAAGTAAATCTTTGTCCAAAGTCCACCAGGGTTTCCATAATCCCAACGGACGCAACCACAATCTGTGCATTATTTGGATAAATAAATGCCGATATGCTAATCGTTAATTATAAATAGTAGAATCCGGAGGGGGAAAGGGTCTAACCTTGTTTATTTTGCAGAAAATGAGGCACGGAGTCCCCAGGTTCGGCATGGTCCGAGAGATACCACCGTTATTGCTAGATTGGTGGGAGGACCTTCCTTCAAGTGACAAAATCATGTGAAAAGGGTCCTCAGAAACTTACCTTCCTTATTAGACATCCAACCAAACGACATGTTGATTGGACCTGCTACTATGTTCTGGGATGGAGAAAGGGCTGTATTCCGTTTTGGCAACATAGAAATGACTCCTCTTTTGGAGGAAATATGGGGATTTGCTGGACTACCTTGGGACAGTCCTGGTTTATTGGTACCGGAAAATCTCACCCCCAGGGGGTTTCTGAAAATGATGGGCTTAAGAAAGAACGACCACTTGGTATGTTTGAAGAAGTCCTACATACCTTTTGACTTCTTTTATGAATGATACAGACACATCAAATCTTACCGTATCTTTCATGACGAGTTCTCCATCACCTCCCTGGTTTGGATTTGTCGTAGTTTCGTGTTCATCATCTGCTTTTTGGGTATGATAGTGTTTCCAAGAAAAAAGGACGAGATTCACACCAGACCGGCCATGGTAACCAAAGCCTTAATGGAGGGAATCGAGGGACAAACTTACACTATTGTTCCTATGATTATAGCAGAAATATATCGGGCTTTGGATCATTGCCAGAAAGGGTTCAAACATTTCCAAGGTTGTAATTTGCTGCTACAGATTTGGTTGCTGGAACATCTCCAAAGAGGCCAATACCGCCAAGAGTTTCTAGGAAGACCATGGAATGATCACATAGCTTTCCATCATCCCAAGAAAATGACCTTTATCCCAAACAGGTTTGCTCAACCAGAGAATGCTACAGAATGGGTACAGTTTTTTTGACAATTTGTCCAAGGACCAGGTTCATTGGATGTTCGAGTGGTTCCCTACTAGTGAATTCATCATCAGATCCAGGGATTTTCCGTATATGGTGTTGATCGGGTTAAGGGGAATACACCCCTATGTTCCTATCAGGGTCATGAGACAAGCTGGTAGAAAACAAGTCATACCGCGAGTCTCCAAAATGAGTCACTACAGAGCATATTTTCAAGATGATGACATCCCGTAAGAATGTGAAGCTCAGCACATGTGGCACTTGAAGGTCATTATGGAAAAGGACACCATCGAACCGGATCGATACCATCCAGGGCACGTGTATTTCTACCCATCATGGTTGGACGATAGCATAGCAGGAATAATCGAGCCAGGGTTCGGTCGAGGAAACAGAGTCACAGATGAAGTTGCTAAAGCACAGGTGAAGTATAATAGACTGCGCAAGAGTTCACGAGTCCGAGGCCGAGCATTTGGAACAACACAAGATCGATATGGAGGCAATCAATGAATGGAGGGAAATGGCTACTAGATCAACGGAAAGGCTGGAGTATCTGGAGCAGGGTTTAATGGAGTTAGAGGGGAAGATGAGGAAAAGAGTCATAGACTGCCAGAATGCCGAGGGTAACGAAGGAGGACATCTAGCAAGGGCATACCTACTACTGGACATGCGCAACCTAGGGAACCTGATTGATGGAGCCAAGAAAGCCAAACCTGGAGAAGGTCCCTCTAGGACCAAGTAGATTAGGTTTATTTGTTTTAGAATTACTTTTCGAATGTAATAAGGCAAACACCATTAGTGACTTATTTATTTATTGTTGTTTTAGATTTGTATTATTTATCATGTTAATTAAATGAGGAAATTATTGGCTTTAAATTTCTCTAAATCTACTTGTCGCTAGGCCAACGTTGGGCACAAAGAGGCTCCCAAATTAGGACGCGAATTTATATTTCCGCAATATGTGTTTAAAAACTGCAAATACTTTTTCAGAATCCTTACTGACTTGTTTACCTTTTTGTTTTTCTTTATTTTTTTATTATTCTCATCCCCTAAGGTTGGTTCGCACATGCTGTCATCATCAGCATATCACACCAGATACAGAGGCCCTCCACCTCCTCCTCCTCCAAGTGATCCAAGAAGTAAGGGAAAAGCTAAAATGGATGATATGAGTGGTGTCAGGATAGACAATACCACACATGCAGAGAATGTTGAGACTTCTAACGGTCGGAGTACTCCGGCACAGAATGATTTGGTCTTACCGTTGGAGCAGAAGATACTAGAATTGCAAGTGGAGCTTGAGAAGGTCCGCAACTTGGCAAACCTCTCCCTCACATTAAACGTCCCAGACATCAACCAGCAAAATATTCAAAACCCAGTGCCTCCTCAAAACACACCAAACCAACGTCCACAAAATCCTCCCGCACCCCATGAATACGCAACACCTCCCCAAAATCCCAATCCTCTACCAGTACCAACCCCTCCTCAAAACCAAAATCTCCCGACTCAATACCCGCAAACCATTACTTTCCATACTCCTCAATATACCCCACAACCTATCCTCGATCCACAAAATTCAACTAATGATCGTCACTACATTCAAACCCCCGGTATCCACCAAAACAATCCCATATACGTAGAAACCTTACCCCACTCCACTCATCCAACCCCATACGCATCAGAATCTACCGAGAAGGACCTGCTCATCAAGAACATGGCAGAGGATCTCAAGAAGCTCACAAGCCGAGTCCATGGTGTTGAAAGAGGAAAAGGGATTGAATGTCTGAATTATGAGGATATATGTATTCAGCCAGACGTAGAACTGCCAGAGGGTTACAAGCCTCCTAAGTTCGAGATGTTTGACGGAACAGGTGACCCGAAAGTACATTTGAGGACATACTATGACAAGCTCGTGGGAGTTGGGAAGGATTAAAGGATTCGCGTGAAGCTGTTCATGAGAAGTCTCACTGGAGATGCCCTATCTTGGTATATCAGTCAAAATCGCAAGAAGTGGGTTAATTGGGTAAGCATGGCATCATACTTCATGGATCAATTCAGGTTCAACACAGAAAATGCACCGGACGTCTTCTACATACCGAACCTCAAGAAGAAACCAGCAGAGACTTTTCGCGAGTATGCTACTCGATGGAGGTCAGAAGTTGCAATAGTTAGACCGGCATTGGAAGAAGAGCAAATGAACAAATTCTTCGTCAGGGCCCAGGATCCACAATGTTACGAGAGGTTAATGGTCATCGAGAATCACAAATTCTCCGACATCATCAAACATGGGGAAAGGATTGAAAAAGGGATCAAGAACGGGATGGTAACAAATTTTGAGGCACTGCAGGCCACGGACAAAGCATTACAATCGGGAGGCATATCAAAGAAGAAAGAAGTAGGAACAGTAACGGTAGCCCAAGGTCCAAAATAACCATTCGTATACCAAACACCTCTACCCACGTACCAACTTTCACCTCCCAGATATCCTCAACCCGCCACCGCCTACTACATTTATAACACCCAACCAACCTACTATCATTCACCTCCAGCTCATCCAAACTATCAAAAACCCATGCCCATTTTCGATCGCAAACCACCCAGATAATACATCCTTATTGCTGAACCCATCGACCATTTATATGAAAGATTGAAGGCTTCCAGATATGTCACCCCTATTCCCGCCGTGGCTATGGAAAACTCATCTTGATGGGTCAACCCAAACAAGAAATGTGCATACCATTCCAACATGAAGGGACACTATTGATTAATGCCGCACTTTGAAAGACAAGATCCATACATTTATTGATACCAAGGTCATACAGGCCAAGGAAGCCGCACCCAATGTCCACAACAATCCTCTCCTAGATCATAGGGGTAAAGGAGTCAATGTCATAGAAACCGATGAAGAATAGGATCCCGGGGGATCAATCGGGCTTATTTGGGAAGGTGATGACCCTAAGAAACATGCAGTCACACTCAATCCCATAGTTGTACAGGTACAACAACCAGTTGAAGTTGAGGTAGCCGCATCGGCTCCCTTTGAAGTAAAAGTGACACCACCTGTAAGTACACCTACTCCATTTGAGGTAGAAGTAACCACACCTTTCACTGTGAAGGTGGCATCCACATCACCCTTAAATTACAAGGCCGTACCTTGGGATTATGTTGCCGAAGCTAGGAGAAAAGAGAAAGCAAAGATGGAAAAGTCTGGTGCTGCACAAGGCATGACTAGAACGAGAAGAATCTACACACCTGCAAATTTGGGAGGGACTAAGGAAGCTACCACCAAACAACCCATCATTGAAACTGGTCCAGATGATCTCTGGAGGAAAGTACAGGCAAGAGAGTACTCTGTTGTTGATCATCTGAACAAAACTCCCGCCCAGATATCCATCCTGTCACTGCTGCAAAATTTTGAGGCACATAGAAATGCTCTGATGAAGGTGTTGAACGAAGCATATGTACCCAGCAATATTACCATCAGAGAAATGGCCAACATGGTGGGGCAAGTTCTAGAGAGCCATAAGATCACTTTCCATGAAGATAAGTTTCCACCTGAAGGATTGAGCCATAACAGGGCCCTGCACATCACAGTGCAATGTGAAGATAAGTTCATCGCCAGAGTTCTGATAGATGGATGGTCTAGCCTCAACATCTGTCCGCTGACAATTCTGAAGAGGTTGGTCTAGGGTCTACATGAAATACGAGCNTGGCTCCCTTTGAAGTAAAAGTGACACCACCTGCAAGTACACCTACTCCATTTGAGGTAGAAGTAACCACACCTTTCACTGTGAAGGTGGCATCCACATCACCCTTAAATTAAAAGGCCGTACCTTGGGATTATGTTGCCGAAGCTAGGAGAAAAGAGAAAGCAAAGATGGAAAAGTCTGGTGCTGCACAAGGCATGACTAGAACGAGAAGAATCTACACACCTGCAAATTTGGGAGGGACAAGTAAGGAAGCTACCACCAAACAACCCATCATTGAAACTGGTCCAGATGATCTCTGGAGGAAAGTACAGGCAAGAGAGTACTCTGTTGTTGATCATCTGAACAAAACTCCCGCCCAGATATCCATCCTGTCACTGCTGCAAAATTTTGAGGCACATAGAAATGCTCTGATGAAGGTGTTGAACGAAGCATATGTACCCAGAAATATTACCATCAGAGAAATGGCCAACATGGTGGGGCAAGTTCTAGAGAGCCATAAGATCACTTTCCATGAAGATAAGTTTCCACCTGAAGGATTGAGCCATAACAGGGCCCTGCACATCACAGTGCAATGTGAAGATAAGTTCATCGCCAGAGTTCTGATAGATGGATGGTCTAGCCTCAACATCTGTCCGCTGACAATTCTGAAGAGGTTGGTCTAGGGTCTACATGAAATACGAGCAGGATCTATGAATTTGAAGGCGTTCGATGAGTCACAAAGAGCCACAATTTGAGAAACTAATCTATGTTTGCAGATGGGTCCTACCTGGTTCGATGTTGAATTTCATGTGCTAGACATATCCTCCTCCTACAATCTGCTGTTGGGACGACCTTGGATACATTCCGCTGAGGCTGTTACATCTACTTTGCACTAGGATATGAAATTTGAATGGAACCATCAAGAAGTGATCATCCATGGAGATGGAAGCAATCCCATTTACACCAATTAGACTGTTCCGGTAGTGGAGAACAGAAGAAAGTTAGGTGGAGAAACTTACCATCGCATCAAGCGTGTTAACGCAATCGAGAAAGATAAGTGATGGAATAGTAAAATAGAAAGCATATTAGCATGGAGAGGGTATGAACCTGGTAAGGGGCTTGGCAAGAATCTCCAAGGAATCGCCAAACCAATACAGCTGAAACGTCATGGTACAACCTTTGGGCTCGGATATCAGTACACCTGGAACGAGTATCGGAATTGGTCGCCACCACGGCGTGGTCCCTATTACCCTCTCGAGCAGCCAGTGCCACATCTGAGTCAGACTTTTCAGCAGGGCGATACAATATGGGGGTCCGAGGAGGAAGGAGCTTTGGCTGCGTTGAGGAATTTGTTTTTAGAAGATGATGATATGGATTGCTGTGTGATAGTCGAGGAGGAGGAGGAAGAAGGCCTTACTATTCAGACAGTGGAGAAGGGAAACCATCAAGGGCCCGACGAGTCCCGAGGTAGCAAGGCTGCTAGCATCATTTATTATTGACAAACAATTTCTTCTTAAGCATTTTGTTTTAAATAATAATTTTAATGTTCCATTTCGAAAAACATTATTTGAGTTATTGAAATCACTTTGTTTGACATTTTTATATTTACCAACGGCTTGATGTTTTATTATTACTATTTTCTTTCATATCTTTCTCTCTACGACATTACTATTTATTATCTTGATGAACCAACAGATGTGATATGTGATGAGACAACACATTACTAGGACAGTGACTCGGAAGAAATAGAAGAAGAAGATGTGATACCCGAGGAAATTGTCAAAGAAGTTGAGAATTTTGAGAACAAGCCCAAGTCCAACCTGGAAGAAACCGAGATAGTCAATTTGGGAGATTCTGAAACCATCAAAGAAGCTCGCATAAGCATCCACTTGTCGCCGTTAGAGAAGGAAGAATACACTCGTTTCCTGAAAGAATATGAGGATATTTTTGCATGGTCATACGACGATATGACAGGGTTGAGCTCATCCATAGTAGCTCATAAGCTACCTACAAATCCAATTTGTCTGTCAGTGAAGCAGAAACTCAGAAAGTTCAAACCGGACATGAGCCTGAAAATCAAGGAGGAAATCACCAAGCAGATCAAAGCCAAGGTCCTCGGGGTAGTTGAGTACCCAACCTGGTTAGCCAACATTGTACCAGTTCTAAAGAAAGATGGAAAAGTCATGGTGTGTACGACTATCGGGATCTAAACAGAGCAAGTCCCAAGGATGATTTCCCACTACCAAATATACACATCCTGATCGACAATTGCGCCAAGCATGAACTCCAATCCTTTGTAGATTGCTTCGCGGGTTATCATCAGATTTGGATAGACGAAGAAGAAGCAGAGAAAATAACTTTCATTACACCATGGGAGTATATTTCTACAAATGATGCCATTCGGTCTGAAGAATGCAACGACCACCTATATGAGGGCCATGACAACTATCTTCCATGATATGATACATAAGGAAATAGAGGTG
Source organism: Nicotiana knightiana (assembly GCA_005239525.1). Taxonomy (NCBI): domain Eukaryota; kingdom Viridiplantae; phylum Streptophyta; class Magnoliopsida; order Solanales; family Solanaceae; genus Nicotiana; species Nicotiana knightiana. Next base: position 25,043 of record ML379635.1, read on the forward strand.
TATGTTGACGATGTCATCATCAAATCCAAGAAGGCCACAGATCACATAGCATATTTAAGGAAGTTCTTTGACCGGCTGCGGAAGTACAATCTAAAACTAAATCCCACAAAGTGTGCATTCGGGGTTCCTGCCGGAAAATTGTTGGGATTCATTGTTAGTCGCCGAGGAATAGAGTTGGACTCGTCATAGTCTAAAGCCATCCAGGAACTACCACCACCAAAGAACAAGAAGGGTGTGATGAGTTTCTTGGGACGCCTCAATTACATCAGCCGTTTCATAGCACAGTCTACAGGGATATGTGAACCAATTTTCAAAATGCTGAAGAAGGATGCCGCAACCAGTTAGACCGAGGATTGTCAAAAGGCTTTTGACAAAATCAAGGAATATTTGTCCACACCACCAGTCTTAGTCCCGCTAGAGCCTGGTAGACCACTACTACTCTACCTTGCAGTGTTAGATGGAGCTTTTGGTTGTGTTTTGGGACAGCATGACGAGATGGGAAGAAAGGAGCAGGCCATATATTACTTGAGTAAGAAGTTCACACCATATGAAGCACGGTACTCTCTGCTAGAACGCACTTGTTGCGCTCTAACATGGATAGCTCAGAATCTAAGGCACTACTTCTGTGCCTATACTACATATCTCATATCAAGGATGGATCCCCTGAAGTACATCTTTCAGAAACCCATGCCTACTGGGAAGCTGGCCAAGTGGCAGATATTGTTGAGTGAGTTCGACATCATCTATGTAACTCAGAAGGCAGTCAAAGGACAAGCCTTGGCAGATCATCTTGCTAAGAATCCTATAGGAGGAGAATACGAACCCCTAAAAACGTATTTTCCTGATGAAGGGGTATCATTCATAGGAGAGGACATTGCTAAAGCCTACAACGGTTGGAGAATATTTTACGACGGAGCGGTAAATTTCAAGGGAGTCGGTATCAGAGTCGTCTTGGTATCAGAAATTGGTCAGCATTATCAGGTGTCTACAAAACTCAGGTTCCCATGCACCAACAACATGGCGAAATATGAAGCCTGCATATTAGGGCTCAACCTGGCCGTTGACATGAATATTCAGGAACTGCTGGTGATCGGTGATTCAGACCTGCTGGTACATCAGGTACAAGGAGAGTAGGCTACTAAGAATGCCAAAATACAAGCGTATCTACATCATGTACAAGAGGTGAAGATGAGATTCACAAAGATAAAATTTCGGCATGTCCCTAGAATTCAGAATGAATTTGCAGACGTATTGGCCACCTTGTCATCAATGATACAACATCCAGACAACAATTTCATCGATCCCATTTTGGTAAGGATCCATAATCAGTCGGCATACTATGCTCATGTTGAAGAGGAAACAGATGGAAATCCCTAGTTCCACGACATCAAGGAATATTTGGCAAAAGGAGAATACCCGGATCATGCAAACCATACTCAGAAACGCACACCTCAGAAGCTGTCTAATTGCTCGAAGAGATACATGCCGGAACCTGCAACCCACATATGAACGGATTTGTGTTAGCCAAGAAGATACTCAGGGCCGGATAATATTGGATGACTATGGAAACATACTGCATACGATATGTCCAAAAATGCCACCAATGCCAGATACATGCAGACATCATACGAGTGCCACCAAATGAACTCAATGCAACAAGTGCACCTTGGCCTTCTGCTGCCTGGGGAATGGATGCCATTGGTCCAATCGAACCCACTTCTTCGAATGGGCATAGGTTCATTTTAGTGTCCATCAATTACTTCACTAAATGGGTTGAAGCTGCATCATACAAAGTTGTGACCAAGAAAGTCGTCGCAGATTTTGTCAGAGATCGGATTGTTTCTCGATTTGGGCTTCCAGAGTCCATCATCACTGACAATGCCACCAATCTCAACAGTGATCTGATGAAAGCCATGTGTGAAACTTTTAAAATCAAGCACAAGAATTCCACAGCATACAGGCCTCAAATGAATGGAGCCGTAGAGGCCGCCAATAAGAACATCAAGAAGATATTAAGGAAAATGGTAGAGAATCACAAGCAATGGCATAAGAAATTACCATTTTCCTTATTGGGATACCGTACAAAAGTCCGTACATCAACTGGGGAAACTCCCTATTTGTTGGTTTATGGTACCGAGGCCATCATTCCCGCCGAGGTAGAAATTCCTTCTCTGAGGATCATACAAGAAGCAGAACTCAGCGACACAGAATGGATAAGGAGCCACTATGATCAAATAGCCCTCATAGATGGAAAAAGGATGAATGCAGTATGTCACAGTTAGCTTTATTAGAATAGAATGTCTAGATCTTTCAACAAAAAGGTTATATCAAGACAATTCACACCGAGGCAGCTAGGAATGAAACGAATCTTTACACATCAAGATGAAGCCAAAGGAAATTTTCACCCAACTGGCAAGGTCCTTATATAGTTCACAGAGTATTAACAGGAGGAGCACTCATACTCGCAGAAATGGATGGAGAAATCTGGCCAAAGCCTATCAATTCAGATGCAGTCAAAAGATACTACATGTAAATTATTTATGTTTCTTCATATGATGTAAATTGAACTACGCTCGACCTGATTCCCGTTTAAGAGGGGATACGTAGGAAGCCCTGTGGGTTCGGTCACAATTCAATTAAATTTCCATCTTCCCCACAATCAGAAACTGGGGCAGAATTTTGAGGAGGACCCTCAAAATTCCGAAGCAAGTTCAGCCAACAACAGTATACAGAATAGCCAGAAAGTCACTTAGTTAACTGGGCCAGAATTTTGAGGAGGACCCTCAAAATTCTATGAAAAAGGAAGTCGCAATGTCTCTAATAATGTCGCAGTTACTGGTTCAGCCAACTAATTTCTAAATTGCATATTACTATGTCTTTGAAAACTATATACACATGATTTTGAAAAGAAACTTTACTTTTTAGCCAAATTCTACCCATGGTAACTTGAACAGGACCCTCGGGAAGAGTGGAGCAGATCAAGCAGACAAAGACACAAACCAACCTCCCCGGCAAAACTCACAAATTTTTCTTTGGATGCAGGAATAATAAGCATCGGCGCAACAATACAATTGCTATACACAAAACACATTGTCAGCTAAGAATGCATCACTCTTACTCTCGCATCTGCACAAGACTAAGCCCTGTCTCAATCCTGCATGAGGCTAACCCTTGCCTCCCAATCTGCATAAGGCTAAGCATTTCCTTCTCTTTGCATGAGACTAAGCCTTGTCTCAATCCTGCGTGGGGCTAAGCCCTGCCTCCCAATCTGCATAAGGCTAAACATTTCCTTCTCTTTGCATGAGACTAAGCCCTGTCTCAATCCTGCATGAGGCTAAGCCCTGCCTCCCAATCTGCATAAGGCTAAACATTTCCTTCTCTTTGCATGAGACTAAGCCCTGTCTCAATCCTGCATGAGGCTAAGCCCTGCCTCCCAATCTACATAAGTCTAAGCATTGCCTTCTCTCTGTATGAGACTAAGCTCTGTCTCAATTCCTGCATGAGGCTAAGCCCTGCCTCCCATCTGCATAAGGCTAAGCATTGCCTTCTCTCTGCATGAGACTAAGCCCTGTCTCAATTCCTGCATGAGGTTAAGCCCTGCCTCCCATCTTCATAAGGCTAAGCATTGCCTTTTCTCTGCATGAGATTAAGCCCTGCCTCAATCCTTGCATGAGGCTAAGCCTTGTCTCACATTATGCATAAGTCTAAGCATTGTTTTCCGTTTGCATAAGACTAAGATCTGTCTTGTTATCACCTTTAGAATCATATCTCTGCACCTCATGGGCTGAAATATAGCCAACTTGTCCGAAGACGTCATAGTCTGAAGGCATCATCCTCATCGCCGGAAGCCATCATGCCATGGTCTGAGGATCTCTCAAGCTTGCACATCATTATTCAAAGGCATCATGGTCCGGAGGCATCATCTTCATGGCCCGAGAACATCATTTCATGGCCTGTGAATCTCTTACCATACAATTCATGGCCCGGGCATCATGGTCTAAGGACGTCATCCTCACCGTCCAAAGGCAGTCTTCATAGTCCAAAGGGAATTTGCATCATGTCTAATTTTACGCAATAATTTATGCATATGTGCTTGCAGTGTATTTTTGTAAATTTGCAGGTGGTCCAGAGAGTAACCGTTATCCAAACAGGAGCAATCCCACTCCAGTTCCCATCCACATCCTTCAAAGTATCCAAACATAACCATTCACCATCTTTTACCCAATCTCATTTACCCATAACCGTTTCAAACTCCAATTAGCCCTACTTGGAATATTTTGTTCGTTCTTGCAACAACTCCATTGGTTTACTCCATCATTGGATCAAGAACTACACACATCCTGATTCATATAAAACCAGGGATATGTAGGCAGCCAGAGTGCGGCCTATATTCTTTCAAATCACCCTATTCGGTCAAAATTGGTCATCATTTCTTTACCCGACAACTCTTTCATCCTTCCCGGATAAAGATGGGCAGCTGTTGATACCCAATTTTTCCTCATATTTCTCAAAAATACATATATACCATATATATGCATAATTATATTATTTATACAAGAAAATGACTTTTTATAATTTTTATAATGTTAACTAATTGTTTTAAATCATTTTCATGCACAAGTGATATTTTTGCTATCTATTGATTATTCTTTATAAATTATATTGGGTATTTAAAATATAGCCCCTAAAAATCCAATTTCGAACCTACACACTACCCAATTACCCCAGCCCAATACACCAACCCAATACCCCAATTCCCAATACCCAAATACCCATTAACCCAGACCTATACCTGTCCAAACCACCCGACCCAACCTTTTTAAATCACAGCCGCTGAAGATCAACGACCCGTACCACTCCACCCCTTTTTAATCGTAACATATCCGTCTAACCCTAACCTATTTCACCCACTCCGCTGCCCTCAAACTCTCTCTTCTTCTTCTCCTCTCAAAACCCTAGCATCGTCACCCAAAATCTCCCTGATTCTAACCCCAGGAATGGAATCAATCTATGATTCCTTACCTTATGTAGTCATATCTCCTTGTTGGCTACCCGATTTTGGTATTTCCTAATGGCTTGCCTAAAATGACAAGCAGATCTTGAGAGATTCGAACCAAATCTGGTTAAAAATCCTTAACCTATTGTGTATTTCGTCCGTGTTCATCTCGTATTCTTTGTGAGTACGGTTGTTTTATTATCTCTTGTGGATTCTTACTTAGCCCTAAAGGTTAGGATTTCAGATTCCTTTGATTCGAACCTAAACTGGTTCAAACTTTGATTTTTAGCATTATCTCGTCTATATTCACTTCATTATGCGTGAATCCTCCTATTCTTGTTAATTTCGTTTATTTTCCCTAAATTAGGGTTTCAGACCTGGTTCGATTCTGATTTTTCTTTTTGAACAACCTCCTGTCTAATGTCTATGTTCATTTTACTAAAATATTTGATTCTTTACCTTTATTTTTTATCGATTTTATGGTTTATCCAAGATTAGGGTTTCAGACCTTTTATTTTGGGACCAGATCTGGTTCGAATATGTGTTCTTTGGGTCTATTCCTATCTATGTTCATTCTATGAAGCATGTGACTCTTTATCTTTTTATTTCTGCCGATTGTGTTTTACCTAAAAATTAGGGTTTAAATCTTTCCTTCCTTACTGATTTTAAATATTTTCCCTTTTCGTATATGACTAAAACTTTCCTTATTTCTGCTCATATACCATATTTCCTTTATTTTCTTACCTTATTTGCCTTGAAATTGACTGTTAATTGATATTTTCCTTATTTTAAATGTTACTGGCCTTATTACACGTTGTTATGCCCTGTTAATTGACTGAACTTTGACATCAATTGATTTTATGATTAATTTCTTTCCTTACTTATATGTGTTTGATTACTTCCCTTATATGTCTGTTTAATTGAACACTATTTAAACCCCCTCCCCTCTCCCCTTTAGGACAGACTCAAACTCTAATACTCTTATTGAAACTTAGATTCTTTACTCTAATTCTCTTTGCTCATTGTTTATGGTCTTGGCCGACTGATTTGATCTGAACTTACTGTTGTGGTTACTTGCTTTCCTTCTTAACAAGTAAGCCCTAATCCCTTGTCACTTTATTCTCCATGTTTTTCATAATATGTGTTGCTCTACCAGCATGTTTAAATTTCGAGTACGATTTTGCCCTTATGCTTCTATGACTTTGTCTAATCCTATAGTTAATACTATTAATTTAAGACTATTTATTTTGAATAATATGAATCCTCTTAAAAACTGGTTTAATGTTTAAACTTGTCCATGCACGTTGTTTGTTAATCCTGCACTTGTTCTGAACTTTGCATTTCTTAAGATACTATCAACATGCAATTAGTTAAATTATCCTAACTTTGCATATATGTATTGTTACTTAATTCATGAGCCCTGTCAATTTGTTTGCTAACATTTCATGTGATAATCTAATTGTTTTTCCTAAATTGTTTATGTGATTAAGCAATGGTTTTCCTAAATGTCAGCATGCTCACTTAGTATAATTAGGTCTCTTTGAAACTATGTACTTTTCAAACCTTGCTTGTTTTGTTGAATGCAATTCTGTGTTCTGAACTTTGTTTCTTTTGAACTCAGTACTGTTTTAAAATCGGTCTCTACCTCCTTTTGTTGTCACTCTTTTAAAACTTCCACTCTTAGTCCCTTAGGTTCTCAACAAGCACTGCTTAGGGTCCATGTGAGACTCCTGTGAAATCTGACACACTGGGAACTGGTTACCAATCTCTTGTGAATCATCTTCTGAATATGTGGTTCTGGTGTGAGCATTGTCCTAGGTCCCTGAGGCCCTTGGGAACTGTGACACACTGGAAACCTGGTTCTGTATGTGCTATGGGTGAATCACCCATTCTTAGTTATGATGTCCCTATGAAATGAGCCTCAAAGTTGATTGGTTTGAAGGCCTAGTTTCCCAGTTTTATTTGGGCTTAATGAAGGCTCCCTATAGTTTATCTTCTTACTATTATGTAATTTATTCATTACTCTAGTTTGTAATGAACAAATTCTGGGGTATATAGTAAAATTGGAAAGGGCCTTTATTTTCTTTGGGCAATTCAGGTTAAAATCCTGTCAATAGGGTTTCATTTGTTTTATTAATCTTGTTTTACATCATCTTTGTTAAAATCATGTGAGTGTGTTACCATGCTTGCATATTAGAAATCCTGCCTATAGGATTAAATTGCATTAGAAATCCTGCCTATAGGATTAAAATTGCATTAGAAATCCTTCCTATAGGTTGCATGAACTTGTCCAACAAACATATGTTAGCAATCATGCCTATAGGACCTCAATGTTTGATTTAACTTTTTTCTCGTAATATGTACAATTTCTTCCCGTATTACTGCTCAATAGAGACCATGCATATAGGGTTAAATTAATTCAATAATAGATACCATGCCTATAGGACTGAAACCAGTTTCAAACCTAATCATGCCTATAGGACTTAAGTCAGTATAGTAATTAGAAAGCATGTCTATAGGGTCAAAAGGAAATACAAAGCTATGAAACATGTCTATAAAGCTAAAATTAGTTCTACGCCTAGAAGTCATGTCCATAGTATAATAACCAACACACTCGTAGATATCATGCCTATTGGATTATACTAATTGGTTCTGAATACAATCACCACTGTCAATCACTTAGACAACATGCCTATGGGTCTTAATAACAATTCTGGATTCGAAAGTGTGATTCCTTACAGCCTGAAAGGCCCAGATATTACTGAACAAAATCAGTAGGCAAACAATAGGTCTTGACATTCCCCTTGATGAAACTGCTTCTATAAATCACTACTTGCTTATTTCTTACATAGATATCCTGCCTATAAGACTTTAAATTAAGCCTGTCAATCAATTGTGTGCTTTTGTTGTTTATGTGTGGAGGTCAATATGAGCCCATATTTGCTTGCTATCTGAAATTCCTAATTGTTTTTGCTTGTCGCCTAGACTTTTACATTTTTGAGAAACATAGGATGAGTCTAGAACTATCCCAAATAGAGGTTCTAATACCTCCAGGGACATAGGTAAGGGACGGGTAGTGCACGCATAGGAAACGAACTAGAATCGACTAGAACGCTTAAGTAACAACTTAAAAGATAGTAATCGGGTAGTAGGAGATGATAGTCCGTGCACTAAATACTATGAGTGGCATCCCGACTTGAGGGAGCTGCAAAGTATTGCACAGGGTGATCCTATAGGCTAAAAAATTTAGGACCCCCTTCCCCCCAAATCCTGCTCTAAAATAAATCGAGTATTTTATTTGTCCAAATTACTTTATTTTCCTTAGACTAATTCGCTTAATGTAAGTTCGGCCGGGACCCACCGTTGTGGACCTCGAGGGGTGCCTAACACCTTACCCTCGAGGTTGTCACGACCCAAAATCCTAACTCCGGTCGTGATGGCGCCCAACACCGGGGTCAGACAAGCCAACAATTTAGTTACTAGTGAAATTTCCTTATTTGATAAAACATCCCCACACTTACCAAATTTTTAGCTTAAAAACGTTTAAGTGGAAGCGGATAAATTAGTCAACTTAAACAAATGTAGCCATAAGGATCATGAACCAATACATACATTTCCAAAAATATAAAGTCTACTATGTATGCCAGGAACTAGTGTCACAAGTCTACAGGCAAACTAGTAGAATATACAAAAGATGAAATAAAATGTTCTACTGTCTGAAGGAAGTTTACAGAAATAAATAAAAGATAACTCCAGAGTGCTGCTGAGAATCACTAAGGGAAGCAGCTCACCATGAAGTCAGGTCCAGTATATACTCTCAAGGTCAAGCTCCGGTCTGATAACCAGATGCACCAGCCTCAGAACCTGTACAATTAACTACAGATGCGTAGCATGAGTACATAAACAGATATGTACCCAGTGAGTATCCCGCCTAACGTCGAAGAAATAGTGATGAGAAGTCGACGTGATACTTACTAGGGTCAGACAATATGAAATGAATACAGGCTAATCAGTAATAGCTGAACAGTAATAAGGAAATGAGCATCAGATAGCATTCTCTAGTACCCTCACACCATCCCTTTCCATGGCATACAAGCTGTTTAACTTTCTCTCTTTCATAAAATCAACAGTTACAATTACAGGCTTCTCATAAGTTACCCAACATATAACAGGTTGTGAACGTATGGCTGATACGACGTGAAAAGTAAATGTGCACTGCCGAGGGTCGAACAACCCGAACCATAGATGCATCTATCTACCCCGCTCGCGAATCGAACATGCGACACGGTTAATATAATACTTGGACTACCCCACTCGCGAATCTTTCATGCGACTTGAGTTAATATAATACTAGGACTACCCCGCTAGCGAATCATTCATGCGAGTCGGGTTCCGTATAAATACATGATTAGCATGAAATTCTAGATAAATTAGCAGGGAACATACTAACAGGATAAGAATTTAATAATGTCAACTTCAAATCATAACTTCTTAGGCCTTCACATGTGAGATTCGAGGATATTAGACTACTTAGACCATATGCTAGATCACAGATATAACACATAAAGCATGTTTGTGAGTCCTAAACTACCCGACAAGGCATAATAGTAGCTACGCACGGGCTCTCATCGCTTCGTGCGTGCGTAGCCCCCACAAATAAGGACAAACAACCATTTACAATCACCTATGGGTACAATTCCTTCTTACAAGTTTAGAAAGGAGACTCACCTCGTGTCGAATCTACTTCTCGGACCAAGAACGCGCCCGAAACTCCAAACTCGTCTCCCAAGGACTCGAAACTAATCAAACGTTACGTAAATATATAAAATTATACTCAAAGCATGGAATTTCCCCTACTTATTTAGTAAATTCATCATTCTTGAAGAAATCCCAAAATACACCCCCGGGCCCAAATGCTCGGATTTCGAAAATTTTCGAAGGAATCGGTTACCCGTAACCTAAAGATCATTAATATATAGTTTTTGTATGATTTCATGGCTAATTAACGGGTAATTCCCAAAATTTTGATAAAGCCCTAGGCTACTACTCAAATCCTTGATTTTTCACTAACTAGGTAGTTAATTCAACTAGGAACTCATGCATTAACTAACTTTAGGGTAGAATTCACTTACCTTTCAATAGCTAGGTCGTGGGACTCTTTTCCAAGCTCTCAAGGTCGTCTATGGTGGAAGAAAATGGAGTGTAAATGGGATAATCCCGAATTTAAAAGACCTCACTACCTACAGGGGTTTCCGCACCTGCGGCTCGACGACCGCATCTGCGGTCTCGCGCCTGCGAGAAAGGACTCGCACCTGCAGAAGAGGGGCAAGGGGCCTGGGCTCGCACCTGCGGGCAAGAGTCTGCACCTGCGGGGAAAGGGCCTGCATCTGCGAGAACTAGGCAGCCCACCTGGGGTCGCACCTGCGAGGCTGGAACCGCAGGAGCGGTCCCGCACCTACGACTGGGCAACCGCACCTGCGATCACACCAGATCAGGGGCACCAACAACTGTTTCAGCTGGTTTTTGGCCTTGTTTGGTGCCCGAGAGGCACCCGGTCCCACCCGAGCCCCCGTCCAAATATACCAACAAGTCCCAAATCATAATACGGACTTGCAGAACACTCAAAACAACGCAAAAACTCAAAATAACACCTCAAAACCCTTAGAATCAAAACTTAAGAACCTCAAGTTCTTGAATTCGATACCAATGCGCCGAACCGACCTATACTACTTGGAATGACACCATATTTTGCAGGCAAGTCATAAATGACATAACAGAACTATTCCCGGTCTTAGAATTCCGTTCAGACCTCGATAACACAAAAAACACGTCCCAAACCACAATATGAACTTAAGGGAACTCTTATTTCGATATTGGGCGCCGAAATGATCCCGGGTCATCCAAAACCCATTCCGAACATACGCTCAAATCCGAAATCATCATACGAAGCTACCGAAACCGTCGAACTTGATTCCGAGGTCTTTTACTCAAAATGTTGGCCGGAGTCAAACTTGGCCTTAGAGGCCACCCTTAAGGAACCAAGTGTTCCTATACCACTCGAAACGTTTTCGAATCCCGAACCACCCGTCCCCGCAAGTCATAAATCACAATAAGCCTCTATGGGAAGTTTCATTTAGGGGAATAGGGTCCGATAACGTAAAACGGCCGGTTGGGTCGTTACAGAGGTAATTTGAGCCCTTACCCGATCTCTGATGATGTAAACTAGTAATATGAGTTATGTGCTCTAGGTACCGTAACGCACCTTAATCCGTTATGTGGCGACTCTCTCAATTCCAATTCCTTACCCTCTCTAAAGGAGTTGTCCCAAAAATATCGAAATCCGATTTCGCGAGAAAAAAAGGACGCGACATCGGGGGTCGGGGTGGGGCGAGATTGTGGTTTGGGTGGGGTGGGTTTGTGGGGCTTGATGGGGAATAAGGTGGAGAGTGTTGAAAAAGAATTTTGAAAAATATTTTTCCTTCTCTTGTTTTGAAAAACATTTTCCTTTAATTGAAGGAAAATGAGTTTCCGAGGAAAATATTTTCCCAAATATTTAAGCCAATCAACTATGAAAAAATTGAATAATATTTTCTGGAAAATATTTTCCTCCGCACCAAACACACCTCTATGTTACAATTGTTGTAAGTTGCATTATTATTTATAATGTCCACTCTCTTGTAGCATCTTCTATACGAAGAATACCATGACTTATCTGTTTTCTAAAACATATGTAATCTTCACATTAAACTTATAATATTAATCCAACAAATTAACATTAACAAATTTATTATTATATAATACATATATAAAAAAAAAAAAAGCACAGCCCCACTGGAGTAATCTAATATGTGGTTCCGCATATTCTATCATTTTCCTATTCATTTTCAATATTAATCGTGAAGCACCATGAGTAGCAGTATATTGAGGTTCGAAATTCGAAATGAAAATTTTAATTTACCTGTTTTTAATCGTCATAAGAAAGAAATATATATTATCTAAATATTTGTAGAAAGTTACGTGCGCATATGCAAGAAGTCATTCATGATATCCTTTATCTTTACTTCTTTGCCTTTCAATACCTTATTGGTAATAGTGAGCTTACTTTATTTTCTACCTTCAATGTATATCTTATATTATATCTTATATTATGTTTAAGTATATCATCTATTTTTAGGAAAAAAATGTAACAAAGAAAAATATTTACATGTATATCTCTCAGGATCAACTTACAGTCATAAAATTAATAAGGATTGTGGTGGAGTGATAAGTATTCCCTTATCCTTAACCAGAGGTCTCGAATTCGAGTTCGAGTTACTGGGTATGGAATCGCCTTTGTTATGGAGTACTTTACCCCTCAATATGAAATTTTTTGGCGCGAATCTAGATTCAGTGGGGCCCCAATATAAGTACCGGACACAAGGTGAGAATCCAAAAAAAAACTTACGGTCATAAAATGTGCAGTTAGTTAAGTAAAGAGTAAGATCTTTTCCACTTGAGCAATTAAGGTACAAAGGATACCATTAGAAATGTGCACTAACTCTGAATTCGAAAGCTACAAATTGAAAGACCGAAGAACAACACACGCCATGACTTTTAAGGTAATAATATTATCATAAGTAAAATATTGCTACATACAAATATATACATTACTAATCTCGAAGATATTATTTAGTATTATTTAGTAAATGTGATCTAGTTATTAGAGAAGAAATAAGGGAATTTAGTATGATTTCAATCCATAAAATGTGATATATAGGTACATAAGATTGTTGGCATCATACCTTTAATTTATATATTAAGACTCTAATATCACAAAAATCAAGGATCAACTCAAATTGGAACAAAATTTTAAATTCAGCAAATGGTGTGAAATGATATTTTATAGTCGCCTTTCGATTCAGCAAATTCAACTATAACTGTGAATGCAAATAGCATTCTGATTTCAATCCCATCGCTGAATTATTTGTCTCTATCAACAATCACAAAAAAAAAAAAAAAAAAAAAAAAAAAAAAAAAACT
>ML379635.1:38596-55061 GCA_005239525.1 Nicotiana knightiana
TATATATATATATATATATATATATATATGAAACCAAATGGAGAAATAATAAAAAGCCACTAAAATAAATTTAGTTAAGTTAGGTAATAATTAGTTTCTTTTTTAATTTAAATTTTTAAAAAATTAAATCTTGTCTTATCTTATATCTTGTCTTATATATAATGAAAAGAGAGGTAAAGACAACATATTAAACCAAGTGGCAACATAATAAAAAGTCACTTGGCACTTTTAGGTCACATTTAATTAAGTTCGTTAGTTTCTTTTTAAATTAAATTTCTTAAAATTAAATTATGTATTATGTGTGGTTAATAATTAGTTACTCTTTTTGAATTTAAATTTAAACATAGAAGAAAAATCTAATTTGAATTTGAAACAATTACAATCAATATAGTATAAAATATTTAAATTAAAATTTTATATTGAAAATAAAATAAAAGAAAAGTCTAATTGCTTATTCCGTATAATGTAGAAAATAATTCTAAAAATATTGATACGTTTTATACAAAATAATAAATAGCATATATTTTGAATGAAGTAAAAAATGTAAAAATTAAAACTTTATATTAAAAATAAAATAGAAGAAAAATCTAATTATTTATTTCAAATAATACTGAAAGAAATAATATAAGTATAGTTCTAAGTACTTGATATAATATAAGTAAAAATATTAGACTTATAATTAGAATTATGATAACAAAAGTCGTATTATGAACATAATTGAAATCATAATAAACAAAGAATCATATATTAGTAAATATATAGTAGTAAGTACCTTCTAATTTAATAAAGAATAAATAAGTATTAAATAATTTATTTGATTACTATATGATATGTATCCTTTGATTTTGTATAGATTTTGTTATTACTCTGCACGATTCATAAGAAAAATAAAACATACAACTAATATTTATTATAACAATATGATATATCATATCATAATTTTATACAATTAGTATTGTATCAAATAATTCACACATCTCACAAGTTCTAACACTAGTAAAATAGAAAATGCGAATCATTAGTTAGAAACTATTATGAACTTTGGTAACTAATCTGAAAAGATACATCCATTCAAATACATTTGATATTTTTATTTTAACTTTTTATAAATGCGGAACTTAGATTATTTAAAGGGCATTTAGGTTATTTTTGCAAACAAATGTTCCTTACTCTAGAGATGTGATTCCTTTTATTCTCGAAACAAGCACTATTCCTCTTTGTCCAAATAGTCCAGAAGATCTGCTTTTGTATCTTTCCAATCCTCTGCCCGTTCCAGCTCTCCAACAAGCTCTTAACATCTGACACCATAACCCAAGCTACATCACACGTATTTAGGACAAGCTCCCATCATTGCTTAGCAAACTTACAATGAATAAAAAGATGATTGGCTCACACAGATACCTTCTGTTGCTTAAAGGAAAACCTCTCCTTTGCAACTTCAAGTCATTGTTCGCTGTCCAGATTATAGAATCCTCTTCTACCATTGTTGTACCCAACATATGTATAAATTGCCCCACCTCCTCCATCTACCAATCCTTAAAGTCTCTTCTGAAACTTAATTGCCAACCATTGGAGGAGTAGACATCAGAAACACTATCATCTCTATTAAAAAAAAGTATTGTATAGAGTTGGGAATCTGTTTTTCAAGCTTACCTCCCCTAACCAAATTTCACACCAAAATTTTATTTTGGCACCATTTCCCAATTTCAATTTAGTGTACTGCTGAAACTCAGTCCACAATCTGCTTATGTTACTCCAAATACTACCTCTTGAAGCACTTTGGGCAATAAAAGAGAACCATATATCATTCTTTACATACTTTACATTTATCAAATTCTTCCAAGTTTTTTTCCTTACCATCATTATACCTCCACAACCATTTGAATAATAAATCTTATTATGTATTCTCAGATTTCTAACCCCAAGCCTCTTTCTTTCTGATCAATCATTACCCTCTGCCATTTGACCGGATGAATCTTTTTTTTATCCGCCATGTCTTCCCATAGAAAGTTACTTCTTAGGGTATTTAATTTCTTCTCAACATACACAGGCAATTGAAACATAGACATTAAGTATGTTGGAATTCCATCCAATACACATCTTACTAAAGTAAGTCTATCTCCAAAAGATAGATTTTGTTATTTCCATGGAGTCATCTTACTGTCACATCTATCCAGTACCCCTTACCATATTATTTGATCATTCTTCTTAGCGCCCAAAGGTAGCCCCAGATATGTTATAGGCAATTGCTCCACCTTACATCCCAAAACCTCCGCTAAATCTTCTATACAATTGTCTGCATTAATACTAAACAAGCTACTTTTTGATAGATTTATCCTCAATCTTGTCACTGCTTCAAAAATTAATTGAATCCCTTTGAGATACAAGAATTGTTTTCTATTTGCTTCACAAATAATCAGTGTGTCATTTGTATACACCATGAACATTTTACCCCTCCTCTTCTTCCAACCTGCAACCCCTTAATCTAACCTAATTGCTCATCTTTTTTTAGCATTCTACTGAGTATTTCTGTTACGACCCGACCGGTCGTTTTGCTTTCTAGAACCCTGTTCCCCTTAATAAAATTTTTCGTGCATGCTTTTATTATTTTATGATTTGTGGGGATGATTAGTTCGGGATTTGGAAGGGTTCGGATTGAAATCGAAATACTTGGTTCCTTAAGATTAGCGTCAAAGACCAAGTTTAACTTCGGTCAACATTTTGAGTGAACGAGTGGAAGTGAGAGCGCATCACTATGGACTTCGTAGTTGGGTTGCCGCAGACTTTGCGGAAGTTCGATGCAGTTTAGGTCATTGTTGACAAGTTGACCAAGTTAGCACACTTCATTCCAGTTGCGACTACTTATACTTTAGAGAGGTTGGCCCAGATTTATATTCGAGAGATAGTCTGGTTGCACGATGTTCCAGTTTTCATCATATCAAATAGAGTCCCTCAATTCACTTTGCATTTCTAGAGAGCCTTTCAGAGTGAGTTGGGGACCCGTGTATAGCTCAGCACAACATTCCATCCTCAGACCGATGGGCAGTCGGAGCGGACAGTTCAGATCTTGGAGGACATGCTCAGAGCATGTGTGATTGACTTTGGGGGACAGTGGGATCAGTTCTTGCCTTTGGCCGAGTTTGCTTAGAATAACAGTTATCAGTCCAACATAGAGATGGCTCCATTTGAGGCTTTATATGGTCGGCGATGTCGTTCTCCCATCGGGTGGTTTGAGCCCGGCGAGGTTAAGTTATATGGTACTGATTTGGTGAAGGATGCCTTGGAAAAGGTAAAGTTGATTCAGGACCGGTTCCGCACAGCACCGTCCAGACAGAAGAGTTAGATGGATCGGAAGGCGCGTGACTTATCATTCATGGTGGGCGAGAAGGTTCTCTTGAAAGTCTCGCCGATGAAGGGGATCATAAGGTTTGGGAAGAAGGGAAAGTTGAGCCCCAGGTTTATAGGCACATTTGAGGTATTGAGGCGAGTTGGGGAGGTTGCTTATGAGCTTGCTTTGCCTCCCAGTCTATCGGGATTTCACCCAGTTTTCCACGTATCGATGCTCCGGAGGTATCATCCCGACTTGTCACATGTGTTAGACTTCAACACTATTCAGTTAGAAGCGAGCTTGGGTTACGAGGATGAGGCAATTGCTATTGTTGCTAGGCAGGATCGACAATTGAGGTCCAAGAGAATTTTCGCGGTGAAGGTCCAGTGGAGGGGACAACCAGTCAAGGAGGCGACTTGGAAGTCTGAAGAGGACATGCGGAGCACATATCCTTACTTTTTCAGCACTCCAGGTATGATTCTAGACCCGTTCGAGGATGAACATTTATTTAAGAGGTGGAGAATGTAACGACCCAACCAGTTGTTTTTCTTTCTAGAACCCTGTTCCCTTTAATAAGACTTTTCGTGCATGCTTTTACTATTTTATAACTTGTTGGGATGGTTAGTTTGGGATTTGGAAGGGTTCGGGTTGAAATCAGAATACTTGGTTCCTTAAGGTTGGCTTAAAAGGCCAAGTTTGACTTCGGTCAATATTTTGAGTAAATGACCTCGGAATTGGTATTTGTCGGTTCCAATAGGTTCGTATGATGATTTCAGACTTGGGCGTATGTTCATATCGGGTTTTAGATGACCCGGGAGTATTTCAGCACCTAATATTGAAAGTTGGTTCTTGAAGTTCTTTAAATTTGATTTGGAATGAGTTTTGGTGATATCGAAGTCCAAACGGAATTCCGAAATCGGTAATAGTTCCGTAATGTCTTTTTAGACTTGCACACAAAATTTGATATCAATCCGAGTAGTCTAAGTACATTTCGGTGCATTTCGAGTGAATAGAAGAACTTGAAGTTCATAAGCTTGAATCAATGGATATTTGGGTGTGATCCTTAGGTTTAATGTTGTTTCGGGCGTTCTGAGAGTTCAAACGAGTCTGTTTATGATTCCAAACTTGTTGGTATGTTCGGGCGGGGCCCCGAGTGTCAACCGGACGAGGCCCGGACCAAGTTGAGAATTTGGAGCAGCAGCTGATACACCAGATCTATCAAAACCGCACTTGCGCTTGGCCAGCCGCAGGTGCAAGCTCGCAGGTGAAAGCCAAGCCTCGCAGAAGCGGCCAAATGAGGGCAACCTAGGTTTCGCAGATGCGGCTCGTCCTCCATAGAAGCGGGAACCTGTCCGCAGAAGCGACCCCAGCCGGCCCAGTGAATTTCGCAGAAGAGGACCCTTGTCCACAGAAGCGAGGGCACATGTAAGGCCCTATGACCGCAGGTGTGGAAACCGCTGGAGGTAGTTAGCCTCAATTATTACGGGTTAGGCCTATTTTTATCATATTTTCTTCCACTCTTGGGAGATTTGAGAGCTTCTAAGGAGGGGATTTCGACCTAGCTTTGTGAGGTAAGTAATTTTTATTAAATATGTGTTTAATATATATATTATGGGTAGATTTCCACATGAAAATTGGTAGAAATCATAAGTTTAGGTGGAAAACCTAGAGTTTAATAAAAATGAGATTTTACCACGAAAATGATCATGAAACTTAGTGAAAATCATATATTTATGTTCCTAAGGTTATGGATAACAACTTTTGTTGATATCCAATTTTTCCCTCATATATTTCAAAAATACATATACTTTCAAAATAGTGCATGAGCTTCATCAAATATTTTTCCTAAAATTTTAAAAAAAAATTTAAATCAATTTATTCCCATATTTTACTTTTCCTCCATATTTACATAAGGCTAAGCATTGCCTTCTATTTGCATGAGACTAAGCATTGTCTCCCATCGCATAAGTGTTTCTCTATTCTAAACCTTGCATTATCCTCTTCTCTCGGGGCTAAGCTCTGCCCCCAAAATCTACACAACACTAAGGTTTGTTTTGTTATTACCTCTAGCATCATGTCTCTACACCTCATGGGCTGAAATATTACCATTTTGTCCAAAGGTCTCATAGTTCGAAGGCATCATCCTCATAGCCAGAAGACATCATGCCATGGCCTGAGGATATCTCAAGCTTGCACACCATTATTCAAAGGCGTCATGGTTCGGAGGCACCATCTTCATGGCCCGAGAACATCATTCATGGCCCGGGACATCATGGTCTAAGGACTCCATCCTCACCGTCCAAAGACAGTCTTCATGGTCGAAAGGTATTTTGCATCATGTCTAAGTTTTCACAATAATTTATACATACTTGTATGCAGTTGTATTTGTTTTTTTTTTTTTGAGTTTGCAAGTAATCTCAGGGCTATGCTCTGCCTCCCTATTTGCATAAGGCTAAGCATTTCCTTCTCTTTGCATGAGACTAAGCTCTGTCAAAATTCTTGAATAAGGCTAAGCCTTACCTCCCTACTTGCATAAGGATAAGCATTGCCTTCTCTTTGCATGAGGCTAAGCCCTTCCTCTCCACTTGCATAAGGCTAAGCATTGCCTTCTCTTTGCATGAGACTAAGCTCTATCTCAATTCTTGCATAACTTGCATAAGGCTAAGCATTGCCTTCTCTTTTCATGAGACTAAGCTCTGTCTCAATTTTTGCATAAGGCTAAGCCCTGCCTCCCTATTTGCATAAGGCTAAGCATTGCCTTCTATTTGCATGAGACTAAGCATTATCTCCCATCGCATAAGTGTTGCTCTATTCTAAACCTTGCATTATCCTCTTCTCTCAGGGCTAAGCTTTGCCCCCAAAATCTACACAACACTAAGGTTTGTTTTGTTATTACCTCTAGCATCATGTCTCTGCACCTCATGGGCTAAAATATCGCCATTTTGTCTGAAGGCGTCATAGTCCGAAGGCATCATCATCATAGCTAGAAGACATCATGCCATGGCCTGAGGATCTCTCAAGCTTGCACACCATTATTCAAAGGCATCATTGTTCGGAGGCACCATCTTCATGGTCCGAGAATATCATTTCATGGCATGCGAATCCCTTACCGTACAATTCATGGCCCGGGACATCATGGTCTAAGGACGTCATCCTCACCGTCAAAAGACAGTCTTCATGGTCCAAAGGGAATTTGCATCATGTCTAAGTTTTCGCAATAATATATACATACTTGCATGCAGTTGTAATTTTTTTGAGTTTGCAAGTAATCTTAGGAGAAACCGTTCTCCTAACAGGAGCAATCTTCGCTCCGATTTTCATCCAACGTTCATATCCTTCAAATTATTTCAAGCGTAACCGATCATCATCCTCTACCAATCTCATTTACCCATAACCGTTTCAAACCCCAATTAATCCTATTTGGAACATCCTGTTCGTTCTTGCAATAACTCCATTGGTTTACGCTATCATTGGATCTAGAACTACACACGGACTGATTCCTGTAAAATCAGGGATATGTAGGCAGCTCAGAAGTCAGAGTGCGGCCTATATACTTCAAATCAGCCTATTCGGTCAAAATCAATCATCATTTTTTTACCCGACAACTCTTTCATCCTTTCCGAGTAAAGAGGGGCAGTTGTTGATACCTAATTATTCTCTCATATATTTCAAAAATACATATATACTTTCAAAATAGTGCATGAGCATAATCAAGTATTTTTCCTAATTTTCCATGATTTTAAAGATTTTTAAATCAATTTATTCTCATATTTTATTATATAAATAATCATTAATTGCATCACAAATAATTTTTATGATGATTTTATCATCTAAACTCATCATTTATATCCATATTAAGCTTTAAATATTTTTGACGCATTTATTATAGTTATATTTGCATCTTTAGGCCAAAATTATACATTTTGCAATAATAGCCCTCATATACTTATGATTACTTTATTTATCCAAAAATAACTTTTTATATTTTTATAGTGATAAATAAGTGTTGTTAATCATTTTATGCACAAATAATATTTTTACTATTTTATTTATCATTTTTATAAATTATTTTATTAATTAAATTGAGTATTTAACTAATAGCCCCTAAATTCACTAATTTCGGACAACCCCTTAGCCCAATTACCTAAAATACCTACCCAGACCCTTGGCCCAACACTTAAGCCCAATCCATATCCCCCTAATCCAGTCCGAAACCAACCCAACCCCTTTTAAATCATAGCCGTTGATCTCCCCCTCATTTTAATTAACCTACCTATCCCAAACCCTAACCCTCATTATCCCAGCCCCGCCGTCTCTATACTCTCTCAAACCTTCACCTCTCTGTGTCGAACCCTAGATCCGCACCCTAAATCTTCTCCTAAATCTCACCTAATATGGGATTCCATGGCCGATTCTTGCCATATATGATCTTTCACTAGTACTGGATCCTTCTCTATATTGCTTGCCTAAATATGGCAAGCCTATCTTGTGAGAATCGAACCAAAGTTGGTTCAAATCCCTAACTTTTCTGTTTATTCGTCTATGTTCATCATTTGCTCTTTGTAAACACGATTATTTTCTGTATCTCTTTTTGATTCTTACTTACCCTAAATTAGGGTTTTCAGATCTCTTCAGATCGAACCAAAACTTGTTCGATTTTCTGATTTTAAATGTTATTATGACCATGTCCGTCCTATATTCTACTGTATAACCAATTTTTTGTTATATTTTTGTCAGTATATGTTTTACCCTAAAATTAGGGTTTACCTATTTGTTTCTAAAAATCCGATTTTACTGATTCTGCATACTATGGTTTCCTTATTTATGTTGATTTTATAGTATTTCTTTAATTTGTTCGTTTGATTTCTACACTATTTAAACCCATTTCCCTTTCCCTTTTAGGACATACTCGAATCAATATACTCTCACTAAGAAATTTAGGGCTTGGTTCTATTTCTCTCTACTCTCTTGTTTACTTTTGATCTTGGCCGGCTGAAAGCCAAGGCCAAATATTCTGGATTCTCGGCTTTGTGGTATTATTTTGGTTTGCTTACTTAACTGGTGAGTGACTATCCCTTGTCATTTTATTTTCTATGTTTTCATAATCTGTGTATTTGATCCAGCATGTTTTAAATTTTATTCTGAGCATGATTCTACCACTTTTCTGTTTCTATGAGTTCATCTAGTTCTATAATTGATACTGTTCGTTCTGAGATTGGTTATTTTTTAATAATGTGAATCTTCTTAGAGGTTAACTTAATGTCTTTCACTTGTTGTTTTTCCAGTTCTAAACTTGTCCTGAACGTAGCATCTTTAAAATAATGCTAGTATGTTAATCAGTTCTGAATCTTCACAAATTTGTATTGTTATTTAACCTTTCTCTGTCATTCATGTGACCTGACAACTTGCTTTCCAATGTGTCTTGCATCCATATTGGATTCATGTGATTATCTGACTGTTTGCCTTAACACATTGTCTAAATATTTTCTGTGATTAAATAAGGTTGTCCTAAATTCTAGTATGTATACTTAGTCTAATTGTACTTTTCAAATCCTAACTTATTAAAACTGTGTAATAAACAACTTTGCAAATCTTGCCAATTTGTCTTCCTGATGCAATGTTTCCTATATATTCTGTGTCTTAAACTTTATTATGATGGCTTTCTTTGAAAATTAAATCTATTTTAAGTCTGTCCATGCCTCTTTTTTTATGATGCTACTTTTAAACTCCTATTCTTAGGTCCTTAGGTTCAACCCTAACCTCCTTAGTGTGAGCACTGCTCGGGGTCCATGTGAGACCCTTATGAACTCTGATACACTGGGGTTTGGTTCCTAACCTCCTTTGAATAATTTCTGAGTATTTGGTTCTCTAGTGTGAGCATTGCCCTGGGTCCTTGAAGCCCTTGGGAACTTTGACACGCTAGAGATTTGGGTTATGTGTGCTATAGGTGAATCACTCACCACTGATTATTGTGTATCCATGAATATAAGCCTTGAAGTTGTTATAGGTTGAAGGCCTGGGTTGCCTAGGTATATTTGGGCCTGTTGTAGGCTCTCTATAATCTATTATGTAATTCAACACATGTTCTATAATAATTTTGTAATGAACAAATTCTGAGGTATTTAGTAAAATTGGGAAGGGTTCTTATTTTCTTTTGTTAAATCGGGTAGAAATCCTGCCTATTGAGTTTCACTTGTGATGTCGATTCTGCTTATAAGTTTCACATCATCTTTTGCTAAAATCATATGGGTTCTACATTGTGTTTATTAGAAATCCTTCCTATAGGATTAATATTATGACTGGTTAGAAATCCTGCCTATAGGATTAATATTATGATAAGTTAGAATCCTGCCTATAGGATTAATATTATGACTTGTTAGAAATACTGCCTATAGGAGTGATGATATGATTTGTTGAAAAATCTATCATTAGGTGTATCAATCTTCCCAATAAACGTGTGTTAGCGATCATGCCTATAGGACCAATATCTGGCTTAACTGTTTTCTGGCTCAATGTGTATAAATTCCTGCTTAAATGTTGTTCAATAATAGATATCATGCCTATAGGATTAAAATCAGTTCAATAATAGATATCATGCCTATAGGATTAAAATCAGTTCAACGCTAGAAATCATGCATATAGGATTAAAATCAGTTCAATAAATCATGTCTATAGAATTAAAACTAGTTCGAAGGTAGATATCATGCCTATAGAGTTATAATCAACACACTCGTAGAAGTCATGCCTATAGAATTGAACAACAATTATGGACTTGTGATTGTGATTTACTACTATTCGTTACTACATGAAACGCCCAGATATTGTACTGAATTAAAATCGGTAGGCAAATAATAGGTCCTAATACTTGTATTAAGAAACTGCTTCTATATGTCATTGCTCGCATGTTCCTCACATAAATATCCTGCCTATAGGATTCTGCGATTAATAAAACCTGCTAATCAGTTGCGTGCATTTGTTGTTTATATGTGGAGGATAATTTGAGCCCATATCTGTCCTTATTTGAAAAGTCTTCACTGCTTTGCTTGTTACCTAGTATTTTACAATTTTTAGCAACCTAGGATTAGTCTAGAACCATCCCAAATAGAGGTCCCAATGCCTCCAGACCATAGGTAAGGGACGGGTAGTGCAAGCATAGGGCACGAGTTAGAATTGATTAGAGCGCTTTAGGTAAAAACTCAAAGATAGTAATCGGGTAGCAGAAGATGATAGTCTGTGCCCGCTGAATAATACGAGTAACACCCCCATCTTGGGAGAGTGACGAAGTATTATTTATGTTGCACAGGATGATCCTATAGGCTAAAAAGTTTAGGTATCCCCCCATCCCTATTGAATAGTTTCTTCGCTTTCTTAGACTAATTCACATAAGATAAGTTCGGTCAGGACCCACCATTGTGGACCTCGAGGGATGCCTAACACCTTCCCTTCAAGGTAATTTGGGCCCTTACCCGATCTCTAGTAATGCAAACTGATATAATCTGAGTTATCTGCTATAGGTTCCCTAACGCACCTTAATCCGTTAGGTGACGACTCTCCAATAACCAATTCCTTTTCCCTTCTCTCAAAAAGGAGTTGTCAAATATCGGAACCCGATTTCGCGAGAAAAAAGGAGTGCGATAACTTTCTTCAACAATTTCCGGAACCCGGCATGTGGGCCCGGGGGCGAATTTTAGGAAGCTTGCATTTTGGGTTGAGTAATCACTTTAATAGTGGGGATATGAACTTTTGAGCGTAGATTGACTAATTTATGTAATGTTTGACTAGTTTCAAGTCATTTGGCATCAAATTTGAAGGTTTGGGCGCATTCTTGAATTGGGAAGTAAGCATTGGGACGAGGTAAGTATCTTTTCTAACCTTGTAAGAGGGAATTTATTCCGTACGTGAACTTTATTTGTATGTGTTGTTAAATGTGGGGGGCTATGTACTCACAAAGTGACGAGAGTCCGTATGTAGCTACTATTCCTATTTATGTCCGGATAGTTTTAGGTTCACAACATGCTTTGTGGACACCCATACTTGATTATGTTTGCTAATTGTGTCATCGAAACTAAGTTGAGGATTGTTAAGAGTTTAAAGGCCTCAAGTTGAACTGTCTTTGTTTTAAAACGAATCAAGAAGAAAGGGTATGAATTATTGATGAATTTATATTTGACCATGTCGCAAGTATATTTCGCGAGCGGGGTAATTCTTTCCACTACTCTCATGGGAACGAGCCGTTCGCCTCGGCAGGTTAATAAATGCATCTATGGTTCACGTTGTTCGACTCTCGACAGTGCACAGTTTACATTTATGTTGGATCGGGCCGAACGTCCTCGGTGGAATTTTGTGCGTTATATTAGAACTGAAAGTCCCCTTTTATAAATTATATAAATTCATTGTCTGAGAGACCATTTGTACTAGATGAAGGAAGTGATTTGAGTTCTTAAATATGGTGAAGACTTGTTCAGTTACTTCTTGTTCTGTGCTTTATTGTTATCTCCACATATCATGTTTAATTAGAATTTCATATTATCATATTGTTGGCCCTTAGTAAGTGTCGGAGTCGACCCCTCGTTACTACTTCTTCGAGGTTGGACTAGATACTTAATGAGTACATATTATTTATGTACTCACGCTACACTTCTGTGGTAATTGTACAGGATCTGAGGCAACGCTTCTGGTTACCAGTCTGGTGCGCAAATTTGATCCCCATCTCGAGACTTCACGGTGAGCTTCCTTCTGAGCCGACTGCAGCAGCTGGAGTCTTCCTTATGTTATATTTTTTTTTTGTCTATTTCCTTTCAGACAGTAGGCTAGTATACGTTTGTATATTCTACTAGATTGCCCACATACTTGTGACACCAGGTTCTGGCACACACACACTAGTAGACTTATGATTTTGCATTTGTTCACATGATTACAAGTTGTACTCATTTGCTTCCGTTTAATTATGTTTCACTTGCAAATTTCTAAATTTTTTAAAACAAATGAGAAAGTGTTATCCATTTAATAAACTATTTAAACGTGAAATCACTAGTTTAATCAGTGTTGGTTTGCCTAGCAATGCCGTTGGGAGCCATCACGGCCTATTGTGAAATTGGTGACAATTTCCATGATAAAAACAAATAGATATAAGGATATGGGCCCCCTTCCTTAGCCCTTTGGAAAAACTAAAGAAACCTTGGGGGCTTCCATTAATGAGCACTGAAAATCTTACTGTGGATATGCAATATTCAATTCATTTTAGCAATTTCTCACAAAAATTCATCTGTCTTATGATATCTATTAAAATAAGCCCAATTGACATGTTCGTATACCTTCTCAATGTGCAACTTACAAAGTACCCCTTGCCTTTTATTTCTCATCAAGTATTCCACACATTCATTTGCAACCATAGAAGCATCGAATATTTTCCTAACCCCAATAAATGCATTCTGATCGTTGCCCTGCTAGAGCTAGTCACAACTTCAAGAGACCAGCTCTTTTCGGTGAAAGAGTTTTTGGAGATTAAAGAAGAGCTCCAGAAAATTTGCTTGGAAACATCATTCGGTATATTTCACCGTGGAAGGGCAAAATCAAGTTTCTTCTCGAGGAAAGGATCAAACTTTGGTTGCTGCACCCTTGCTAACCTCAAAAGAAAACGAAAATAATTTATTATTTGCTCAAGGAAAGGATCAAGATTTGGTTACTGCACCCTTGCTAACCTCAAAAGGAAACAAACAGAATTTGGTTACTGCATCCCATGGTTGTTGCTATGCTAGTCAACCCCAAGATTAGTAGGGTCGATGGAACTTTTCCGTTCTATAGCTAAGGAAACATATAAAGGGAGTTTTTGGGTGGGAAGGATCAACGATAGGTTTTGATATCTTTGCGCTCAATGAAAAGGAAGAGAGGGTCAAGCTATTAGATAGTGACACGCTTTGACATTCGTCGTGAATAGTTTTTTAATGTTTGCGATGCCATTCAAAAAAGCCCTCTTTATAGCACACAGACAACAAAAATCACTAAGTTGAAAAAATTATTTCGGAGTAAGTTTTTGCACATTTATGTGTTCAAGTTTCAATTTTTGCCCTTTCTAATGTTTGCTTTGTGTGCTTTTGTAGCGTCCAAGAGAACCATTACAAGATGGCGTAACATTTTTATCCAGGTTCCTCCATCGCGGAAGAGACAAATGATTGGTTTAGACTAGTTTAAGTCTCTTTTGTGGTAATTAAAGAAGTGACCAATAAATTTTGAAAAAGAAGTGATCAATATAGTTGGAATGCTAAAGAAAAACAAATATAGAGAGCATTCAATATCTCTGGCGTAAAGAGAATGCAAAAGAAAACACGACACATTTCAATATCAGTATAGATTTTGAAAATAGTTAGGAAGTTTAGAATACCTTGTTTTTTTAAATTTGGCTGCCACGCATGCTATGTCTTCAATTGATTTTCAGTGAATAAAAAGGAGCACACCAATTGCTAGCCATTTTTTTAAATTTGAATAACCTTACTCGAAAACCCTACTCCAATGAACTATAATGTTCCCTAAATATTCCTAATACGATATTATAACTCTTTAACTAAAATTTACCTCTTCAGTAACAGACGTTAGTCAATAGTCTGTTCTATGAAATTATATTTGATTGTTTAACGGTAAGATAATGTCCTCCTAAGAATATATCCTATCCCATCAGTAGGATCTCGATTTCAAACCATGATAATATTCGTGATAATTGATAGATATAACAAATCCACTCACTATACATATATAAAACTACATACAACTCGCAAAAAGTAAAATAACGTTCTCTGTCACTTTTTTTTGGCATTGATTAGACTCAAGTCCTCATCACTTAAAAAAGAAAGAATAAAGAAACAGATATGAATATGAATAAAGTACTTAAATGATTTACTCATATTACCAACAAAATAGGAACACAAAACTTATGTAATTCTTAAATATAAAAATAAAACTAATTTTATTGGGACGAACTGAAGATACAAAAATGGAAACAGGGAAAGATTGTCACTCTTAAACAAATCAATATTCAAGAATTACTGTGCGCAAAAAGTAGATGCTATGGTTCTTTAAAATATTTTGCTTAAAAAAAGATCTTTCACGGTTTCTAGATATACAAATAAAATTTTGTCTCACCTAATATATCATTTGTTACTAATATATTCTTATCACAAACACTATTTCATAGTACTAAATAACAACAGGAAGTATGCTCTAGTCCAAATACAAAAAATTAAAAAAATAAAAGAGAGCACTATTTCATAGTACTAAATAATAGTCAGTGGTGAAGCCAGGTATTTCATTTAGGGTGTATAAAATTGAAATAAGTAAAAAAAAATCCTAGATAAAGAATATTTAATATATGTTATATATCATTAAAATCTACTCTTTTTACCTATATATACAACATAATTTTTCGACGAAGGGAGCGCTACGTACCTTCACCCTGGTAACAGTAGGAAGTGTGTTCTAGCCTAAATTTGCATAACCAAAATATATGTTTCACGTGATACTCCTGGTAAGTAATAAAAAAGAAAATTCACTTACTTGAGTTGATACTGTTGGGATATACTATTAACCATGCGGTTTAGACAGTATTTTATTTTATTTTTTATGGAATACATATTTATTTAATTTATTCAATACAATAAAGTACTATTTTAAATAGGTCATTTGTTACATGTGTGTCCTTTTAGTTATGTAGTAGACAATTTAGTGTATGGAGTCTTAGCTCATGCACAATAGATTAAATTATCGGTTCTCATAATTAATAAACTATGTTCACAATCAAAGATATTATTGGACAAAATATCTTGATGATTGTAGCACAAGATTATAATATAATTTGTCTTGATTATGGGAATGATTTTACTCCGACTTTCTTGTGCTAGTATACTTAGTGTATATTAAACGGACCAAATAGAGAAAAGATATTTTTGTACTGAATATATATAAAAAATATTTTCTCTAATTCATTAAATGAGCTTGTACTCCTAATCTTGATATAATTATTATGATCAATGTAGTTTGTTTATTGTTTTGATTTATCAAAAGGTACTACTCTATTAAGAATTAGTGTATGCCTAACGCCACACCTCCTTTTTCACCGATAGGGGTGGGATAAGGGAATTTTTTCACTTTAAGAGACATAATCGATTTTGGGATTTATTTATTGATTTTTCAGAGTTTCCGCTCTGATTTTTTACTGTCACGACCCAAAATCCAACACAGGTCGTGATGTCTCCCAACACCGGAGTCAGGTAAGCCAACAATTGTTTACTAGTGAGATTATCCTTATTTAACATACCAACCCCACATATTCCCAAAGTTTTAAACTTAGATCATTTAAATAAAAGCGGAAACATTAACTAACTTAAGTAAATACAACCACAATGATCATGATCCAATATATACAGTCCCAAAATAAAGAGTCTACTATGTGCGTGCCAGGAACTAGTGTCACAAGTCAACAGCCGATCTAGTAAAATATACAAAAGATGGTACAAATTGTACTGATGTCTGAGAGAAGTAGACAAAAATAAACAAAAGATAACTCCATAGCACTACTGAGAATAGTCAAGGGATGCAGCTCACCGTGGAGTCAGGTCCAAAATATATGTCAAGCTCCGGCCGGATAACCAGAAGCACCAGACTTAGAACCTGTACAATTAAGTACAGAAGTGCAGCATGAGTACATAAATATATATGTACCCAGTGAGTATCCCGCCTAACCTCGAAGAGGTAGTGACGAGAGGTCGACATGACACTCACTAAGGTCCAACAGTATAATTTAATAGGATGTAATGGAAATAGTAGGCATGTAAAGACAATGAAGAAACAAGTATGTAAGATACTGAAATCCATGAAGAATACTAGGAATAAATAAAACAATTACCACTTCACTTTTTCCCCAAATATCTGTCAGATCAATATCCACGAATTTAATAACAAATAAATCATACACATGCAGGGTAAGGACAACCGGCCGGAGTCATAAGATAGTCAAGCCCGTGCACTGCCGAGGATCGAACGGCCCGTACCAAAAGTGCACCTCTCCACAAAGTACTCACATCTATGCACTGTCGAGGATCGAACGACCCGTACCAAAAGTGCATCTCTCAACCTCTCTATGCACTG
>ML379639.1:0-48179 GCA_005239525.1 Nicotiana knightiana
CCAGATTATATTTGCAGCGCCCGTTTAGTCTTTCTATAAGACATAGTTGAGCGTGATCACACCTCAACAACAATATAGATCACCTCAGGCTGAACAATATGCAAACTCGACAAGTCACTTTGAAGGTATGATGATGAAATTAATGGTTGACCAACATTCCCAAACACCAGAGATGATGAAAAAATTAATGGTTGACCAACATACCCAAGCAGCAGCGATGAGAAATTTGGAGCGACAAATGGGGCAAATTGCCCAAAATAATCGGCCAGATGGGGCTCTTCCTAGTGATACTGAGCCTAATACTAAAGCTCAAGTCAATGCGGTTACCTTGAGAAATGGAAGAGTATTAGAAGAAGTTCCAAAGAAAAAGAAGTATATAGCTCGTCCTGAAGGAGAATTAGTTCCCAATCCAGTTGAGGAGAATGAGAAAGAGAACATAAGATCAAAGTCAGTAATTGTGACAAGGCCACCACCTCCGTATTCATAAAGTCTGCAGAAGCAAAAGGATGATGCTAAGTACAAGAAATTCTTAGATATTTTGAGCCAAGTGCGAGTGAATTTCCCATTGGTGGAAATTTTGCAGAAAGTGCCTAAGTATGCAAGGTATCTTAGAGATATTATGGAAAACAAGCGAAGACATATAGAGTTTGAAACAGTTGCACTTACTGAAGAGTGTAGTTCTAGAGTTCAGAGTAAACTTCCTCCCAAGATGAAGGATCCTAGGAGTTTCACAATTCCTCTGTCTCTTGGAAAACAAGAAGTTGGTAGAGCCCTGTGTGATTTAGGGGCTAGTATAAATTTGATGACATCCTCTTTGTTCAACCACCTCGGATTGAAGGTGCTTAGATCTACTACAATCACTTTACAGTTAGCAGATAGGTCACTAGTTATGCTAGAAGGAATTATTGAGGATGTGTTAGTTCGAGTGGGAAAGTTTATTCTTCTTGATGATTTTATTGTTCTTGATTACGAGGCAGATGAGGAAGTGCCCATTATTTTGGGGCGACCATTCTTAGTTATTGGTGGAGCGATTATGTGAGGGAGTGAATTTAAAGATGAGAGATGACGATGAGGAAGTCACTTTTAATGTGTACAAGACACTTAATCTCCCTAAGTATTATGTGGGCTTGTTCATGATTACTTTGGTTGAATTTAAGGGAATAGAGCAGAGTCCTTATGTGAATATTAGTGATCCAGATGGGAAAACTGAGTTAGAGGATGTGGTGTTGCAAGCTGAGTGTGTAACAGTTATTGAGAGAAGAGCCAGAGATGAAAGAAGAGACTTTTTGAGACCGTGCAAAAAGGCTATACTTCATGGGAGAAAGAAGAAGTGGAAGCGCCCAGCCTGATCAGAGTATCCCCTTTGAGCCTATAGATCTTTCTTTTGGCAACCACATTACAAGCCATACCCTTATTTTGTTCTTAATTTGAGATTGTTGAACCTTTACCTCCTAAGGCACTTAGTCGCTAAAATAAGTAAGGTGAGAGATTGGGGAGTCGCTTTTGAGTGGAACCATGGAAGGGCCCTTTGGTGCACTAAAGTTGAAATCAAAAGTCATTAGCCGATGAACATTAATATATGAAGTGTTTGTAGGAAGAAAAAAAATGATAGTCAAATAATGTAAAAAAATACACACCTCCTAATCTTACTAATTTATGCTAGTGGGAGTATAGAAGTGCTTAATGAAATAAGGGCTATGTTGTATATGATTTGTGGAAGTGAATTGCTTGAGAAGAAAATGTGCTCGATTTGTGAGTGTAGTGTATTAAATTGCCTAGGAGGGTTAGTCACTATTATTAAATGTATCATACCCATCCCTTAGCTTACATTACATTCTTAGAGTCCTAATTTATCCTAGATGGCCAGCTTAGATTAGAAGATATGTACACTACGGGAAAGCTTATGGTACGACCACAGGATGCATATGAATTCTTTGTGAGAGTGAGTGAACTTTGTTAAATTGTGTGATGTCCTTAATTTATATTCAAAAGCGTATTTGAATGTGTGGACTATTCTATATTCACTCTTTTATTTGCTGGTGAGGACACATGATCTCATGAAGGATTGGTAATGTTGTAAACTTCTCTTGTTGGGTAAGTACACGAGTTGAGAGTGCTTAATGGTCACGGGTATGGTTTTGAGGTTGGGTGGTTATGGATACGTTGTTTGAATTGATTGAATTGAAATGGGTATATTCAGGCATGTATAAAATGGGAAGAATGTGAATTTTGTATGTTCATGCTTGATTGCCGGTATCGATCATAGTCAAGGGTAGAGTGTATGGTTAAAAATTTGAAGTGCTCCTCTATAGTAGAAATTTGTATGTAGTTGGGAAAGAGTTGTTTGTCTCATTGCTCGAGGGCGAGCAAGAGTCTAAGTGTGGGGTTTTGATATTTAGCTTAAAGTATATATATTTATATGTATATCACGTCATGCTTTACTCATGTTTTGTAGATTTCGAATGTAAAATGTGTTAGTTTATATTAATTCAAGGTGTTTTATGTGTGGGAATCATTCGGAAGAAATTGGGGGCAAAATGTGCGAGATTAAAGCCAAAATAGAGGAAAACATGAAAAGTTGGATTTTCAACGCCAAAAGCAGCGCTCCACGACACCTGTGGCGCCCTTGGAAGAAACTTCAACAAGCCAGCTCCAGGGCTAGCATGGGGCACTTTGTTGGACGCTAGTGACGGGAAAGTATCCAAGTTTACCCGGTAAATGGTTATTTCTGCCCTAGACCTACCCAACGCATATAAAAGCAAGACTAAGCTTATTTTTAGAGGAGAGACACCACTTTGAAGAGAAATTACACACGGGAAACATTCGGGAGCGAAGAGATCTCAGTTTTTTCATCTTTTCTTAGTATTTTCAATTATCCAATACTTATGAATTTTTTTTATACTATCATGAGCGGATAAAACCCATAGTTCTAGGGTTGTGATTTAGCCATGAATATTGGTGTTTAACGTTGACTTAACCTTGATTATAATTCACCAATATAAGATTGTTTCTTTAATTCTGTGATTAATTACTTAATTATTTGACCAGCTGTTAGATTCTGTTTACTATCTATGATATGCTTGGGAAAACCATGTTTAGATTAGAGAAGAATTGATGAGAGCACGATCTTAACTCTGAGGGGAAACGAATTTGTGGTTAGGATAGGAATATACCTAGTCACTGTGCTTAATTAAATATTGTAATATTAATTTGTTCTTAATAGATTGATATCATAGGAATATAGACGTTAATTTATTTTGAATAGGCGAGTAGTACTTTGGGAGAATGCTACGAGAGCAATTGTTCGATTAATTAGCAACCATGAGTGAATTGTATGAAAAGGGAGAGTTAACTAGAACACAATTGGATTGGTTAATTGATCACAACCCTGGAATATTTGTCTCTACTAAGTACATAACAACCATTTTGCTGATTGATAATTTAGTTACTACTTAGAATTATTGTTTAGGATAATCACATTCTTGAACTCGAATTTGGCTCGGCTGAATAACAATCTTGGTGAATTTAGTAGGTAGTTGATACAAGTCTCAATGGGTTCGACACTTGACTTATCATTTTATTACTTGTATGACCATGTAGACTTGTGTGTGCGTTTGGAAGCAACACACGGGAAGCTGAAGAAGCAGCTATTAGAGATGCACAACACATTTATGAAGAAGAGAGGGGTCACAAACTTAATCGAGATCAACACGTGGGTGCAAACTAGTTCGGAAACATAGCTCCAAGTTCTGGGAAACCACTTGGTGATTATGTTAGACTGGTCTACAACAAAGGATATTCAAGTATTAGACCACATCTAGTTGCCGCGAACAATTTCGAGTTGAAGCAAGGGTTGCTCCAAACCCTTCAAAACTATTTTGTCTTCAGAGGAAAGTTGAACGAAGATCCAAACAACCATCTAATGGACTTCGAGGAGATTATAAATACCTTTCAATACAATGGTGTGTCATAAGATGCAGTTTACTTAAGGGAATTCCCCTTCACTGTCAAAGCTGATGTAAAGCAGTGGCCTAGAAGTTTTCCCGAGGGATCAACTGGATAATGCAGGGAGATTACCAGAAAATTTCTTGAAAAATAATTTTCCTTAGCTAAAACGGGCAAGTTTAGAAGAGAGATCCATAACTTCTGCCAGAAAGATATTGAAACTACTTTTGAAGCCTGTGATACGTTTAAGGAGATAGTCAGAAAGTTTCAACATAGCGAAATTGAACTATGGATACAACTCTAGGACTATTGGGAGGGATTGACACCGGCCTAACATAGAACATTGAGCAATGCAACTGGAGGCCCGTTTATGAAGAAGACATCCGAGGAGATAGTCATAATTCTTGATGAGTTATCTGAAGATGCAAACCAATGGTCCTCTGAGAGTTCTGAAAGAAGAAGATCAATTGATGTTGTCCAAGTTAATTCTAACACATCTGTGCAGGTACAACTTGATGCTTTGGCTAAAGAAATATGGAAGTTGACCTTAGCCTGGATCCAAAGTGAGACTCGTGCAGCTTGTGATATATGTGGAAGAGGACACCCTACTCATAATTGTCAAGCCTCAATTGAGGAAGTTAATGTTGTGGGAAATTACAACTTTAATGCAATGGTCAGAGACACCCCGACTTTTCTTGGAGTTCATCTGGGGTTGTGCATAGGCATGGAAACAAAATAACTCTAGACCCCAGGGACAAGGAGCTCCAGCATACCAAAATCAGTAGAGGCAACACTTTTAGTCTCAACAACCTATTCATTCTGGCATAGAAGACCTCATGAAGACCTTCATTCAGAAAGCTGATGAGAAGCTTGAAACTCATAGCTCATCTATGTGGGAACATGGAGCAGCTATCAAAGAATAGTTGTTATCGAAACTTGGAGAGACAGGTGGGACAAATTGCAACAATATTATCTGAGAGAATTCCAGGAACTCCCCCCGCTGATACCGAGAGACCCAAAGAAACAGTGAATGTTGTAACTCTGAAAAGCAAGCAAGTATTAAAATATCCCACCCCATTCCAAAAATATGTGGAACTTGAAAAGGAAAGTGGGGAGTAGCTGAAAAGTGAGGTTTATAAGGAGAAGAAAGGAAAGAAGGGAACTAAGAAAAAAAAGGGAGAGAATTCGAGAAGGGAGGAATCTGAAGAGAGAAAGCATGTGCATGTTATACCTTTTCCTCAAAAGTTGTATAGAGAAAAGCAGGACAACCAGTTTGAGAAATTTCTGGGTACGCTGAAATAGGTTAATGTAAATTTTCCATTCACATAAGTGCTCTCCCAAATGCCAGCTTATGCCAAATACTTGAAGTAGATCCTTAAAAAGAAGAGGGAGATAGAAGAGACCTCAGTAGTCAAGCTCACAAAGCATTATAGTGCAATATTGCAAAACAAACTCCCCCAAAAGTGTGGAGATCCATGGAGTTTTACTATACCTTACTCTTTAGGCACTATTAAGTTCTATAAGTCTTTATGTGATTCGGGTGCCTCAATTAATCTAATGCCTTTGTTGATTTACAGGAAGTTGGAGAATGAGGTGGAGAGATAAGGACGGTGCCAATATCGTTACAGCTGGCGGACCAAACAACTTTAATGCCCGAGGGGATAGTGGAAGATGTCTTAGTTCGAGTAGATAAGATTGTATTTCCGTTAGATTTTATAGTAGTGAATATGGAGGAGAACAAGGAGGTCCCCCTTATCCTTGGAAACCATTCTTAGCAACGGGTAGGGAAATCTTAGATATACACGAGAGTAGACTCATGCATAGATTGGGTGAGGACACTGTAACTGTGATGACCCAAAAGGTCATCCCGTATATTTCTATCTAATTTTGTGTTCTGTGGTCGTGAAAACCTCCTTCTATCTCACCTCGATTTACGTGCACCTCCCGGGCGCGTAGCCGGGAAGCCTTTATGTGAAAAACTGATAAAAATGACAATTTTGTATTAGAAAATTGAATAAAGTTGACTTTGGTCAACATTTTTGGTAAACAGACCTGGACCCGTGATTTGACCATCCCGGAGGGTCCGTAGGAAAATATGGGACTTGGGCGTATGCCTGGAATCGAATTTCGAGGTCCCAAGTCCGAGAAATGAATTTTTAAAAGAGATTATTTTCTGAAAATAAAAGAGGTTCTTGAAAATGAAATTATATGTGAAGCCTGTGGTATTGGGCCCGTGTTAGTTCCGGAGCCTGGTACAGGTTCAATATAATATTTTTGCCATATCTGTGAAGTTTGGTAAGAAACGGACTTCATTAGATGTGATTCGGACCGTAAAAGCAAAATTTGAAGTTTAAGAAGTTTTGAGAATTTTTATGGATTTAGAGGTTTAATCCAATATTTATGATGTTATTTTGGTGTTTTAATTACTCGAATAAGTCCGTAGGATATTTTTAAGGTTGTGTGCATATTTGGTTTTGAGCCAAGACGGCTCGGGTGAGTTTCGGGTAGGTGTCAGGGTGAAAAACTTAGGAAATTTCTTGTGTTAGTGTTGTTATCTGGTGTCTAATAATTAGGCTATGTGAACGCACAGGTAAGGCTGCGAACGCATAGCACAATGTTAGGCTGGGCAGGATTAAGCTAGTGCGATCGCACCATTTAGGTCGTGATCGCTAGTGAGGGTCTGGGGCTGCTATGCGAACGCACCAGGGTGGTCGCGAACGCACAGTGTAAGAGGGGACCTAGGGGCTGGGTGTGTTTTACCTTGTGCGAACGCGGCCCTTAGCATGCGAACGCATAGGCTAAATCAGTTAAGCCTTCGCGAACGCGGCCAAGGGGTCGCGAACGAATAGAGGAATATTGGCCCAGTGATTTTTAAAGCCAAAAATAGAATAGTTACGAGATTCTCCACTATTTTTCACAAACTCTTTCTTCTCCACACCTCTTGGGCGATTTTTGCAGAACTTCATCACCATATCTTCATAGGTAAGTAATCCTAACCTTGTTTCTTCAATATTTATAAACATCCATTAGATTCTAGGCCTAAAAACATGGAATTTAAGGTAGAAATTAGGGATTTGGGTAGAGTTAGGGATTTTTGATTATTTGGGAATTTGACCTCATTTTGGTGTCGGGTTTCAAAACAAATTATATATTCGGACTCGTGGATGAATGGGTTATCGGGTTTTGGTCCGAACCTCATGTTTTGACCAAGCGGGACCGGAGTCAATTTTTGGAAATTTTGGAAGAATGTTGGGAAATCTATAATTAGGCATTAAAATTGAATTGTTTAGCATTTAATTGATGTTATTGAGTCGATTATGTCTAGATACGATTGATTTTGAGTCGGGTTCGAAAGGAAAGCGGTGCTAGAGGCTTGATTTGGATTCTTGGAGTCGAGGTAAGTATCTTGCCTAACCTTGTGTGCGGGAACTACCCCTTAGGATTGATTCTTCCTTGTTGATTGTAGTCCGAGTATGCGAGGTGAC
Source organism: Nicotiana knightiana (assembly GCA_005239525.1). Lineage (NCBI taxonomy): Eukaryota > Viridiplantae > Streptophyta > Magnoliopsida > Solanales > Solanaceae > Nicotiana > Nicotiana knightiana. The sequence goes on from ML379639.1 coordinate 7,431, forward strand.
GAGTATGTACTCAGACTTATTTAAAATTAGATTGGCCTTTTAGGATTCGTGGGTTCTTATATTATCTGTGTATGATTTGTAATTGTTACATTTGAATCCTTGGTTGTTAATTTCATCCCTTCCTGTTTAAATTAGTATTATTTGTTTTTGGATTCCTTCGTGGGCTATTTGACCTTACTTGACTTAATTTTATCTTACCGCTCTTATCTTCATGCTATATTTTCTTCCCAACGTGCCTAACTGACTATAATTAGTGTCATCTATCCTTATAGTTGACTAGCCGTAGTTGGAACATCTATTCGTTGGAGTCAAGCATGCCCGTGAGTCTTACATTGTGATTTATATGACTATTCCCTTAAGTGCTACTTAGGTCTAATTGTTAGACATTTATGTTATTAGTATTTCCTTGATGTTGCCTATTACTAGGCCTTTGTTGAAGTTGAGTTTATTCTGTGAAGTTAACTGTTTAGGTGAGATTGGTTATAGTTGTTTCCCTTGTCGGATTGTGTGGTTTTTCTTATTATTCCGTTGTTGATGATGTTGTTTGCCTTGATGACTCCCTTGTCGGGATGTTATGGTTTCTATTACTGTTTATGCTGTTAATGATATTTTTTGTATTATTGACTCCCCTGCCGGGATGTTGTGATTTATGGTTCATATTGTTGATTTTCCTTGTCAAATTGCTGTCTTGATATTGTTTGGGTGAGGAAGAGTGTAAAGCACGAAGGGGGATGCCGTGTATTTATTTGTTGCATTGTGAGAAAGAGTGTAAAGCACAAAGGGTAATGCCGTGTATTTATTTGTTGCATTGTGAGGAAGAGTGTAAAGCACGAAGGGCGATGCCGTGTATTTATTTATTGTGAGGATGAGAGTGTAAAAACACGAAGGGTGATGTCGTGCCATGTTTATTTTATTTAAGCACGAAGGATAATGTCGTGCCATTTTTATTTATTTATTGTGCGGACGAGAGTAAAAGCACGAAGGGTGATGTCGTGCACTTGTTTTGGTGAGGATGACAGTAAAAGCACGAAGGGTGATGCCGTGCACTTGTCTTTTCACTTTATTCTATTGTTCTAAATTTGGATATTTCTACTGATCTCTTACTGGATTTATTGGCAAGATTTGATATTCCTCCTGTACTGCATGGCAGTTTCTGAGTTACAAACTGAGTTCTGGTGGATAAATCTTGAGAAGATTTTGATCAAGGGATTTTATTGAAAAGTATTATCGAAAAAGCAATGGTTTTTGAAATGATTATATTTGAATGACTTTTTACATCGAAGGTATATTTGAAAAGCACTAGTCTTGCCTAAAATGATATTTTGAAGTAATTTATTGGGAAAGCATCTTTGGGAAGTTTTGTATTTTTGAAAGAAACTATGTTTTACGTAATTCTCTCTACTAAATATACTTATATCTACTTTTGGAGAAAGTATGTTTTCAAAGGAAACTCTTCCATATAAAAGTGATTTTATTTGCAAAAGTTTTTCATATGTGCTGTCTAAAGATTTCTACTAGTTATGGATTTTAATGGCTAAGGTCCGATGTGAATAAACCGACGTGGAGTTGAGTTATTGGTATTCTCTATTGTATTGTGTTTCCTTTCGATTCGGCTTGTTTGTTGTCCATCTTTCTGTGTATTTTTGTGTTGTTTCTTGATTGATTTCTGTAATTTCCTTCCGCTTTATATTTTCATTGTCGTAAATTAGTCCGTGAAGCCTTAGGTAGATGTAACGTTCGGTCATTTCTATATTCATGTTATTTATTTTGTAGACAAGTGGTGTCTTGACTAGTCCTCGTCACTGCTCCACTGAGGTTAGCCTTGATACTTACTGGGCACCGCTGTGGTGTGCTCATACTGCACTTCTGCACATTTTTGTGTGCAGATCCAGGTATATATTATAGTAGATGTGTGGATGATTGCCAAGGAGACTCAAGGTAACCTGCTGCTGCGTTCGCAGGGGTCGGAGTCACCTTGTTTGTATTTATTATTCATACATTGTTGTATTTATTTCCAAACAGTTGTACATAGAAGTTGTAGAAGATTCGTAGAGCTTATGACTTGTATTACCGGTTTTGGGAAAGTTTGTTCATTCTTTTGAGATTCTATAGCAAGACTGTTAGTTTTCCTTTTATTACTGTTGTTATTCAGTAACTGCTAGGCTTACCTAGTCCCTAAGACTAGGTGCCATCACGATACCCAACGGAGGAAAATTGGGTCATGACAGTAATGTTTGATATGAATGCAGAAACGACAAAGAAAAAGGAGAAGCCAGCTCAAGTGTTGAATGGAAAATGAAGAGTTCAAAAGAGAAGGTTGCAGTGAAGGAGAAAGATAATTGTGGGGTGTACCCCAAGAAGGCTGAGAAAAATATGTCTGCATGGATGTGTGCATTGGTTTGAGCGCGTGGAATGGAGCTCGGCTTCCACTCGGACTCTGACTAGATATTCAGGGAAGTTTCCTTTACCTTATGCTTTTTAATTGTGTGTCATTGGGACATGCCACAACTTAATGTGTGGGGTGGGGGATAATTGTATGTTGTATGTATATGTGTTAGTTTTTGTTGTTTTAGTAGTTAGAGATTTTTAAAAAAAACATTAAATTTTAAAATTTTCAATTTTTCTCGACAACGGATATCATTCGACGAGTTTCTTGAGGGATTAAAGTCGAAAGAAAAAATACAAAAAGATTTTATTTTGTTAGGTAGTGTAATAATTTTTCCTTGGTTTTTCTTTGTGTCGTGATTCTTTTCCAAGAGTTTTGTTTGAATCGGGTGTAGTTAGTTTTTATTTTTGTTAAGAGTAGGAAACCTTGTGCTATGATTTGAATTGAAGACAATGTCTCTTAACTTTATTATACCTTGAGAATATTGAGTGATTTAGTTGTGACTATTAGGCTCAGTTGTTGACTCGTGTATAAGTACCTTAAATTGTATAATCTTAACTTTGCTTAACTGCTTTGACCAGAATGTCTTGATGATCCAATCTTGAATGAGTTATGTGCTATGTGTCTGTGAAGTTTTGTATTATTCTACGCATTGCATTTGATGTCTAGAACTTGTCCTGTCTGTTTACAAAGCGAAGTAGTAGTTTTATTCAGCCTTGGAAGTGATTTAGGCATTTCTTTGTTGAGCTAGTTAAATGCTTTTACCCACCTAATAACCACTTTGAGCATGTAATCATGTTTCTTTAGCAACCACATTACAAGCCTTACACATTTGTTCGAATTGACCATCTATTTGAACCTTTAACCTCTCGTGAGCACTTGAATATTTTATTAAATTTGTAAAAGTTGAAGTGTGGGGTGGTTGGTTTGGCTTTTGAGTGTAACTAATGAAATAAGGAGAAAGGCGCATTTTTTTGAAAAAGTAAGATCCACTTGAATTGAAAAAGAAAGAAAAACAAAAATTGTATGATTGTGAAAAATATTCCTTGATAGTGGTAACTTGATGTAATTGTGCTAAATGTAAAGGATATGAAGGTGGAGTTATAGTTTGACAGAAGTGTGGGGTTTTGAACAATAAAATGTATGTATTAAAGTTCTTAGGGAGATGTAGTCACTTATATCTAGATGTATCATATCCTTCCCGCAGCCTACATTACAACCAATAAAAGTCCTACTTGATCCTTGACTGAATGATCTCAATTAGTAGAGTACCACCGGCAAGCCTATGATTCATCTATTGTAGCGTATGAATATTTTTCTTTACTTTAAACATATTTGTGATGAATTTCTCCATATCTATAGAGTAGTTCCCTTTAGAGTTTGATGGATTTGGTGTATTGATATTTGTGTATAGATTATAACTCAAGTTTTATGTATTGAGTCGTTTTGGATGATTTAATTGTTGCATCTGTATTCAAATATTCATGTAATCGAGAGAGGCATAACTTGTGATATCTTTGCGTTATCTGGTTGGTTGAGTTCATTAATTCTTCTTAGTAATCGAAAGAGGCTAGTGGAGTCACTGAGTAAACCTAGTTAGGAGGATAATCGAAAGAGTTTCTCCTAAACACCAATCCACTTCGAATTCTTGCATATCTTCACCGAGCTTAATTCAGTTCATCTTGTGAGGTTGAGACTTAATCGAGAGAGGAGTTTCTACTAAACGGTTGAACTAATAATTGAGTGAATCCGAGAGATTCACTTAAAATTAGAAATGAATTATCTAGAGTTAGATCCCAAACAATTATTTTGCACCTATCCTATCAACCCCTATTTTCTCTCACTGATAACCTTTTTGCCTTGCTTCTTTTTTTATTGTCATCAGTCAATTTCCTCTAGATTCTTAGTTAATATTAGTTTTTAATCACATAATTCTCAATTGTTGATCATCTTGGATTGCAATCTAGCTATAAACTACGATAATACTGTTTAATTCCAATCTATGTGGATACGATATTATATTATACTATACTCGACTAGAGAGCATATTTACGTGTGTGTTTTGCACTCGTCCTCTAGATTCTTAGCTAATATTAGTTTTTAATCACATAATTCTCAATTGTTTATCATCTTGGATTGCAATCTAGCTACAAACTACGATAATATTGTTTAATTCCAATCTATGTGGATACGATAGTATATTATACTATACTCGACTAGCGAGCATCTTTAAGTGATTATTTTGCGCTTGTCAAATTTCGGCGTCGTTGCCGGTCCACCATACCATATGGCCCCGCCTGAGTTGAAGGAACTAAAGGAGCAGTTGCAGGATTTTCTTGATTGATTTATTAGACCTAGTGTCTCGCCCTGGGGTGCGCCAGTGTTGTTCGTGAAGAAGAAGGATGGTTCGATGAGGATGTGTATAGATTATCGGCAGTTGAACAAAATCAATATCAAGAACAAGTATCTGTTTTCGAGGATTGATGGCTTATTTGATCAGCCTCAGGTTACCAAAGTGTTTTGAAGATTGATTTGAGATCTGGCTACCATCAGTATAAGATTAGGGCATTGGATGTCCCTAAGACAACTTTTCAGAATTGGTATGGGCATTATGAGTTCCTATTGATGTCATTAGGTTTGACAAATTCCCCAATAGCATTTATGGATTTGATGAATCGGGTATTTAAGCTCAATTTAGATTCTTTTGTGATCGTCTTCATTGATGATATTTTGATCTACTCCTGCAGCCAAGAGGAGCATGAATAGTATCTTTGGGTTGTACTTCATACCCTAAGAGATAGTCAGTTATATGCCAAATTTCAAAGTGTAAGTTTTGGTTGGACTCAGTTGCCTTTTTGGAGCATGTTGTATCTGCCGAGGGAATTAGAGTGGATCTTAAGAAGATTGAGGTAATTCAGAACTGGCCTAGACCTATTTCATCTACAGAAATTTGGAGCTTCCTAGGTTTGGCAGGTTATTCTCGCCGTATTATGGAGGGGTTTTCATCCATCGCAGCTCCATTTAATAGATTGACCTAGAAGGGTGCCCCATTCAGGTGGTCTGATGAGTTTGAGTTGAGCTTTCAGAACCTCAAGACTGCCTTCACTACAACCCTAGTGTTGGTGTTGCCCACACGTTCAGGATCTTATATTGTGTACTGTGATGCATCGCGTATCGGGTTTGGTGCAGTATTGATCCAGGATGACAAGGTGATTACATACGTGTGTTGGCGGTTGAAGGTTCATGAGAAGAATTACCATGTTCATGACTTAGAGTTGGCAGCTATTGTTCATGCATTGAATATTTGGAGGCATTACCTCTAAGGTGTGTCGTGTGAGGTATTCACAGATCATCGGAGTCTACAGTATTTGTGTAAGCAAATGGATCTCAACTTGAGGCTGTGGAGGTAGTTAGAGAAATTAAAAGACTATGATATCACCATTCTGTATCATCCCGGGAAGATCAATATGGTGGACGATGCCTTGAGTAGAAAGGTTGTGAATATGGGTAGCCTTGCATATATTCCAATTGGTGAGAGACCACTAGTATCAGATGTTCAGGCCTTGGTCAATCAGTTTGTGAGGTTTGATATTTCGGAGCCTAGTTGGGTTATTGCTTGCATGGTCTCTCGGTCTTCTTTATATGAGCGCAACAGAGAGCGTCAGTGTCACGACCCAAATTCCCAACCTTAGGGGTCATGATGGCGCCTAACACCACACTTGCTAGAAAAGCCAATGTTAGAGTTCGCTTAATTATTTCCTTCAATTAACCTTTAAACAGGATAAACTAATTTTAAATTAATACTTAATCTACTGGCTTTAAATGAATAATTCACAATATAAACAAAATAAACATTTAACTACACCGAGCCACGAACTAATTATATAAATAAATCCAAAAACTACCCCAGAGTCTGGTGTCATAATTCACGAACTACTAAAGAATACTACAAATACTTGGCTGAAAGAAATAATGTAATTGTTCTGAATATAATAAAACAACGTTTAATAAAATAGGAGAAGACTCTCGGGATCTGCGAATGCCGGCAGATATACCTCGTGTCTCCGAATAAATGAGTAGCCGCTCTAAATATCTCTACAGCTGGCCGGTACCTGAATCTGCACAAAAGAGTGTAGAGTGTAGTATCAGTACAACCGACCCCATGTACTGAGCAAGTGCCGAGCCTAACCTCCACGAAGTAGTGACGAGGCTACGGTAGGGCTTTAGCAATATAACCTATGACAATAATATATAAAGCAAGGAGAAAATCTAAACAAATAATTAAGTAGTGCAGCAACAATGAAATAATTCAGCCGCCTTTTCCCAGGCCTCATCTATAACCAATTCTCAAATAATTTTCGAGTTTCCAAACTTTAACTTTAAATAAAAGTAGTGCCGAAAATATGAAGAATAGTAAAATAAACATTTAAGCCTTTCAAATCTTTATTTTCTTTGAAATTTAGTAAAAATATAAATGTCCTCCCTTATTGCTCCTTGTTGCGGCGTGAACCTCGCTCCCACCTGTCCACCCTTATTGCTCCTCCCTAAATATATTACCCTTATTACTCTTGTTGAGGCGTGCAACCAGATCCCACCTGTCCACCCTTATCACTCCTTGCTGCGGCGTGCATCCCGCTCCCACCAGACATCTCATATCAATTTATTCATAAATTTCACAATTTAGTCCAAGCCTTTCACAATATTTTTGTCTCAATAATTATAAATAAGAAACTGTATTTTCTCATAACTTCATCAATATCCTCTCAATCATGAAACCAACAAGAACATAAATATGTATATATATATATATATATATATATATATATATATCTCGTAAAAATAATTCAAAACTTCTCAACCGTTTTGTACAACAAGGGAACCAGATAAAACAACCAGTACTCTTTCCAAAATAACCACAACAATATTTAACAACAAAATAACAAGACCAAGTAGTCATAGAAACAATAATGAACATAAAACAATTAAGACAAGAATCAATTAAGTTGGGAACGGGAAAGGGATCATGTTCAACAGGCAATTTGGTGGTGCATAGATACTCGTCACCTCACCTATACACCACACACATACATTTGACATAGCAAACAAGTGGGGATTCCTATTCCCTCAAGTAAAAGTTAGACCAAACACTTACCTCAATTTCGTAGGCCACTCACTGCTCAATTATAGCTTTTTCCTTTAGAATCTTGCTCTAACTTGCTCGAATCTAATCATAATTAACTCAATATCATCAATTAATGCTAAAGGAACTAACTTTATTGAAAAACATAATTTTTCCTAAGTTTTCTCAAAAAAAGTGAAAACCCGAACCAGGGCCCGCTTGGTCTAAACTCGGGGTTCGGACCAAATTATGTTCACTCATTGACCCACGAACCCAAATATACAATTAGTTTCGAAATACAACCTCAATTCAAGGTAAAAATCAATTTTTAAAAGATTCCCTAATTCTATCCAAACCCTCAATTTTTACAATGAAAATTCTTAGTTTTTGATTTAAAAGTGATAAAAAATAATAAGGAATTGAAAGAGCGAAGTTTAGAACTGATTATCTATGACTTAGGGATGATATTTGGTGAAGAAAATCATTCCTAAGGCTGTGGGATTCAAAAATATGAAGAAGAAAGGGTTCTTCCCGTTTTTAAATTGTTTATATACTGCCTGCGCAAATACCCAATACGTTCGTGTGCCTTTGGCTGCGTTCGCATAGGCTTAATACCTCAGGCATGTGCGTTCGCGTCCTAACATGTGCGTTTGCATAGGGTAAATCAGTCTCCCCCTCCCCAGGTCCCAACTACTCTATGCGTTCGCATCTGGGGGGGGTGTGTTCGCATAGAACAAAATGACCCCCAACATTTTTACTCTGTGCGTTTGCGTTCAAAGGGGTGCGAACGTAATGCACAAAAGTGTTGTGCGCTGATAGCATAAAAACCAGCAATCTTTCAAGTGTAAAAACATCTCTCGTGGCCTATCCGAAACTCACTCGTGCCCTCGGGACTCTAAACAAAACAAGCAGGAAAGTCTAAAAATATCATACGGACATGCTCGTGCGATCAAATCTTGAAAATAACATGTAAAACTATGAATTAAACCTCAAAACTCATCATTTTCATCTACGACTCTTACAGTTCATAACTTCTCAACTGGATGTCCGAATCACGTCAAACGAACTCCGTTTTTCACCAAATTTTACAGTTAACCTTTAAACATCATAACAAAATTGTACCGGGCTCCAGAACCAGAATACGGGCCCGATACCAATGATTTCAAACATTAATTCTTTTCTTTATTTCATATAGCGAAATAATTTCTTTCAAAAATTAATTTCTAAGGCTTGGGACCTCGGAATTTATTTCTGGGCATACGCCTGAGTCCCATATTTTACTGCGGACCTCCCGAGATCGTCGGAAACAGATCTGAGTCTGTTTACTCAAAATGTTGACCAAAGTCAACTATAATCAAATTTAAATTCTAGAAATCACTATTTCTCATATTTTCACATAAAATCTTTCCGGTTTCACGCCCGGACTGTGCGCGTAAACCAAGGTATTTAAAATTAGTCTTTTTATGGCTATTAAGCATGGAACGGAGTCTGAATTTATAAAATGACCTCTTGGGTCATCACAATCTCCACCTCCAAAATAAATGTTCGTCTTCGAACGAACATAGAAAATTACCTGAATTGGCGAACAATTGTGGATATCTACTTTGCATGTCCGTCTCGGACTCCCAAGTAGCTGCCTCAACGGGCTGGCCTCTCTACTACACTCGAACTGAAGTAAAACTCTTAGATCTCAACTGACGAACCTGCCGGTCTAAAATGGCTACCGGCTCCTCCTCATAAGTCAAGTCTTTGTCCAATGGGACAGAGCTGAAATCTAACACGTGGGACGGGTCACCATATATTTTTGGAGCATAGACGCGTGGAATATCAGATGAACTGAGGATAACCCTGAAGGCAATGCAACTCTATAAGCTACCTCCCCCGCTCTATCAAGAATCTCAAATGGCCCGATATACCTAGGGCTCAAGTTGCCCTTCTTCCCAAATCTCATAACACCCTTTATGGGCGACACACAAAGCAATACTCTCTCTCCAACCATGAATGCCACATCACGAACCTTACGATCGGCATAACTCTTTTGCCTAGACTGAGTTGCACGAAGTCTCTCTTGAATAATATTGACCTTATCTAAGGCCTCCTGAACTAAGTCTATACCCAACAATCGAGCCTCTCCCGGATCAAACCATCCAACTGGCGATCTGCACTGTCTACCATATAATGCCTCATAAAGAGCCGTCTCAATGCTCAACTAATAACTATTATTATAAGCAAACTATACTAACGGCAAGAACTGATCCCACGAACCTCCAAAGTCAATAACACAAGCGTGGAGCATATCCTCCAATATCTGAATGGTACGCTCGGATTTCCCGTCAGTCTGAGGGTGAAATGTTGTACTCAACTCCACTCGGGTAGCCAACTCATGCTGAACTGTCATCCAAAAGTGTGAAGTAAACTGTGTACCCCGATCAGAAATGATAGACATGGGCACACCATGAAGGCGAACTATCTCCCGAATATATAACTCAGCCAACCGCTCTGAAGTATAAGTACTTGCCACAGGAATGAAATGTGCTGATTTTGTAATGACCCGACCGGTCGTCTTGAGCTCTAGCGTGTCGTTCAGCAGTTTGAAGTCATGAGCAACTTTGTTTTAGGTATTATGACTTGCAGGTATGGTCGGAATTGAATTTCGGGAAATTTGGAGTCAAATTGGAAAGGAAAATTCTCATTTCAGAAGCCTTAAGTTGGAAGAATCGACTAAGACTGGAATTTGGAGTAAACGACCCCAGAATCAGGATCTGAAGGTTCCAGCAAGTTTGTACAATGATTTTGGACTGGGGCATATGTTCGGATCGGTTTTTGGATAACCCATGAATGTTTTGGCGTATATTGTGGAAGTTAGCATTTTAGAAGGAATTTCATAAGTCTGGTTTGAAGTGAGTTTGGTGTTATGGATGTTCTTTTGGGATTCCGAATCTAGGAATAGATCTGTATGGTGATTCTGGAGTTGGGAGCACGATCAGAAGTGAATTAGGAGGTCCGTAGGTCATTTTGAAGTCATTTGGCTAAAGATAGAAATTTGAAGGTTTTTGAGAAGTTTGGCCGAGAGTTTGACTTTTTGACATCAGGGTCGGATTCCAACTCTGAAAGTTGGAGAAGGTCCATAAGGTCTAATATGACTTGTGTGAAAAATTTGGGGTCAATCCGACGCAATTTGATAGGTTTCGACATCAGATGTAGATGTTTGAATTTCGAAGTTCATAAAGCTTGAATTGAATTGCGATTCAAGATTTTGACGTTGTTTGATGTGATTTGAGGCCTCGAGCGAGTTCATATAATATTTTGGGACATGTTGGTATAATTGGTTAAGGTCCCGAGGGCCTCGGGTGGATTTCGGAAGGTTAACGGAATGAATTTCGGACCAAAGAGTTGCTGAAATTTTCTGCAGAAAACTGTTTTGACAGCAACTAGTGCAATCGCGGAGCTGCATTCGGAAGCTTATATCTCGAAATATATAAGGAATCTGAAACTTTGCAAAACATAAAAGTTTCATACCTTGCATTATAGTTTCCAGGAAGTTAAACCATTAATGATTTGGACATTTTATCATAAATTTATGATCGATTGAATATGGCTGGTGGAGCAGTTTCGATAGAATTTTCTGATGCATGGAGCTGACTTTAGAAGCTCATATCTCGGAATATATAAAGAGTTATATGGTGTACAACCTGTCAAATTAAATATCTTCGAGTCTAGTTTCTAAATATCTTAATCGTTTTTCATTTGGATATTTTTACAACAAGCTATGGGCGTTTTAACAGAAGGTGTACAGTAGGGGAAAATTGTGTAGGATGTACAACCTGAACAGCGCAAGGTACAACTCGATGAAGCCTGGGCAGATTGTTTTAAACACGAGTTTTGGCTTATTTATTTCATTTCTTTCATTTGGTTTGGATGATTTTGGAGAGCTCAAGGAGGGATTTTCACCAAGCAACACTAGGTAACTGATTTCTTCCTATTTTTGAGTTAAATATGCGATCTTACATGGATTTAGACGTGGAAAACTAGTATAAATTTGGGATTTTTAGGGAAGACCTCGAATTTGAAATTTTGGACTTTTACCATGAATTTGAGCATAAAAATTAGAGTAAATTGTATAATTGCGTTAGTAAAGCTATAGGTAGAATTTATCTTCGAGAAATTTCGGAATCCGGGCACGTGGGCCCGAGGGCATTTTGGTCAACTTTTCGAGCGAAGTTGGTAACTTATATAATTTGAATTGTTACAAGTATTAGAGTGAATTTTTATTGGTTTGCCCGTTATTTGAATAGTTTTAGGGCGTTGTGCATCAATTGGAGTCGTCGGAAGGGCTTGGAAGCCGGTTATGGAATTTTGGAGCGAGGTAAGTCTCCTTTCTAACCTTGTGAAGGGGAAATACCCCCATAGGTGAACTAATTAAATATGTGCTACTATTTACGGGGGATACGTACGCACGAAGTGACGAGGATCCGTGTGTAGCTACTATCATGTTTATGTCTGGGTAGTCTATGACCTAAAAGCATGTTTTAATTTTCGTATTTGTAATCTTATTGATGAAAATAAAGTGTTTAAAACTTACTGAACTTGGTAAAAATGGATTTCTGGAAAGGATTTAAATACTATTTTTGTGTCCTTTGAAAGAGAAATTTGTCATTTACTTGAGTATTTGCTTTCCCCATGTAGTCGGGGTGGACTGTTTGATTGTGCATGACTGTGTGTGACCGCTTCACAATTTAAATTCCGGGAGCGGAGTGTTATTTCCCCCACTCTCATGGGAGCGGGTCGTACGCCACGATGAGATTGAAAGATGTAATTATGGTTCGGGCCGTTCGACCCTCGGTAGTGCACAAATATGATCATTATGATGGCTCAGGCCGGTTGTCCTTATCCCATATGCGCATGCTAAATTGTTAATGATTTTCATGGATATTGAGTGAGTAGCTATTTGGGGAAAAGAACATGAGGTAGTAATTGTTTGTTTACTTCCCGCTTTTACTTGTATTGCAGTTACTTCAATGTTTATTGTCTTATCATCCTTGTATGCCTATTGTTGTTACCATATCTTGTTAATTATCTTGTTGGACCCTAGTGAGTGTCAAGTCGGCCTCTCGTCACTACCTCTTCGAGGTTAGGCGGGATACTTACTGAGTACACGTTATTTGTGTACTCATGCTACACTTGTTGTGCATTTTGTTGCACAGGTTCCTTCGTAGCAGTATGGCTGACTTGGAGACTTAGATGAGCTGTATCACTCAGAGATGACCTGCAGTCGGAAGAGTCTTCCTCTATGTATTTTATTTTCATTTTTATTCCTTGTCCAATTTGTATCTCGGACAAGCTTTGTAGAATTTGTAAAATTCATAGAAAATTCTCATGTACTTGTGTCACCGGGTTCTGGGATATGTTTGGGATGTATTTTATCAAAGATGGAATGTTGGACTGTTATTTCTACCTAATGGATTATATTTAGATATTACGTGTTAAGTGGAAGGTAATGATTTTCAAAAATGCTAAAACAGCAAATTTAACTTAACCATTTAATGATTGGCTTGCCTGACAGTGGTGTCCGGCGCCATCACGACCTTATGGATTTTGGGTCATGACAACTTGATATCAGAGCACTAGGTTTCCTTAGGTTTCACGAGTCATGAGCAAGCCTATTAGAGTCTTGTGGATCGGTACGAAGACGTATGTACTTATCTTCGAGAGGCTACAGGGCTGTTAGGAATACTTCCCTTCTTGATTCCTCATCGTGCGATTCGATTCCTTTGAGGCTTATGCCTATGTTCTTCCTACTCAATCTTATACGTCGCGAAGCGCTTACTATGAAACATGGATTTGAGGAATTGAAATGGTGCTACGGATATGGTGCGAGATGTTTTCCAAGTGTAGTTGGTTGGGGCTGTTGTTGTTGCCCTGCAGAAGAATATGATGTTGTTCCAGCTCGATTGCTGTGTTTTTGAGTAATTTGAGGCGATGCTCAGATTGTTATAATGTTTACGATTGTTTATCGTGCGGTGTTGATATGATGGTAGAATGTTTGCCCATATGTCGGGATAATGAATGACTTGAAGTGAGGTCTTCTCAGAGCGTAATTTCGAGATTTCAGTATTTTAGTTCCGGCGGAGGAAGGACAATTGGACTATGAATGTTCAAGTTTGGGGGAATAAAGTAATAAGACTTGGTGTTATCAAGCGAGGTGGAGTTTTCATCTGTGATGTGGTATCGCAGTTTTGATCGAATAGAATGTGTTAAGTTCGTCGGTGTTATAGTTCTTTGGTTACATTAGGTCAGAGTGTTGTGAAGTAGTATTGATGAAGCGGTTATCAAAGATTGTGGTGTGTGGTGGTTCAGAACTGAATAGTTATTTCTAATGAAGGCAGCTCAAGAAAGATGATCTTCGGAGAGTTTGAAGTCGTGGTGATCTGCTGGTTTAAGAGCTACAGAGAATGATAATGAATTGGGTAGCGTATGATGAAGGAAGGCACGTGAGAAGTGTCAGGCGTAAGAAAAGGAAGTCAGGTAGTGCTTAAAGGAATGATTTTAACCAAAGTGGGAGAGCGGCAGCATCATGGTGAATTAGAAGATATTGTAGCGCATTTAGTAGATGCCCATGAAGGGCGGACGGACTGGTAAAGTTGGTGAATGAGAGCAGGCTTAGGATGGGATATTGATGTTGTAGAGGGTGTGCAGTACGGCGTCGTTGGAAGGTGTCAGTTGGTGATTTCCACAGTGGGTTATCTCCTATGAGTAGATTAGCGGTTGTGTTGTTGGCAAGTTTCTGTGAGGGATTTTAGTGGCTATTCGGTAGGAGGCAGAATGTATGAATGATGCTAGAGAATTTGAGTATTTAGGGAGTGCTAACAAGAGAATTTGGAAGAATTGGACGGATTGGTTGAGCAAGATCATGTTAACAAAGGGCAAAGGATCTCAGCAGGGTCTAGAGTGGTGCAAGGAGTAGCTTCGGGCTAAGTGGGGGAGTCCCACCACCTTCAATTGGGTTGTAGGATTGTGTTCCCATGGGGTTACAGATTGTCGGCGTGTCGGAAAGTTATTACAACTAAGGTAAAGGAGTAAAATGGTGATTGTGCGTGGGATTTGATGAATGTATGCAAAAGTTGGCCCTGTTGGACCAGGGTTAGGCTTTGAAAGATTTATAATTTATGCTTAAGGCATAGGCGAGTTGTAAGGGTAGTGACTCAGTCACGTACTTCATTGAGAGGATGTTCATGTGCTAGAAGAGACTTGGAGTTGATTGTGTTCGGGCCAGTTAGAGTGGGTGACTCTTAGCAGCGGTCCTAGTAAATTCGAAGGTTAAGAACACGGTGTTTAAAGGTTAAAGGCGGCAGTATGATTAAGAATTGAGCTTTTGCAGCGTAATTTTAGAGAGAGGTAAAATGGTTGGAGTGCTTTATGTCATTTTCAGCGTGCAGGGTATGAGACGGGTTGCGGGATTTAGGCAGCATGGTCTCGTGAATCAAGGTCACTCGAGATGAGTGAGGGTTGAGTTGCTATGAGTTGAAGGAAGTTACTATTATTCCTGAGGCAATTGTAGATGATTAAAAGAAGATAGAGTGGTTAGCCATGGTTGAAATGGCGCACTTACGGTAGTGATCAATTACTTCGGTGTGATTGAGTTATGTGTATGGTTTGTGCATATGTGTGGGGCTTTTCGACCGTCGTAATAGATTTCATTATGAAGAATTCAAGTGCTATGGCCTGGCAGGCGTAGGCGGATCCCGTAAGGTTTATGGTGGTATAGGCCACTACCTAAGGATTTGCATGTTTGGTGATTGTGACAAATCACTTGTGTGTTTTTATGGTTCTCTTGAATTTAGGTAAGTAAGAAGGTTTTTATGTGATGAAGTGTTCACCGTAATAATGGTTCAGGAGTTATGATGGAATTCTTGTGCTATTTCATATTGGCATGTCAGGTGCAGTGAGCAGTAGGGAACTGGAAATAAGGATCAAGATTGCGGCTCGGTGTTAACAAGGATGTCACGAGCGCGGATGAGCGAGAAAAAGGGACTTGAATGTTAGAGTAAGTTGGTGTTGTCTCCAGTGTCACCTGAGATCGGTGTTTGGTGAAAGAGGCTTTGTATCCTGGTCATGGGTTCTTGATGTGTTTTACAGTATTAGTATGGTCGGTGGTATGGATGTGCAGACTTGTTACATCATGGGAAAGGTCGTGGAAGCATGACCATGGGAAGATCGTATGAGTGTGACATGTAGTCACGTAATGGATTGAAGATTTAGACTGAGTATAAGGAAGTGTAATATTGCTTATGTGAGAATTTATGCTTGGGAGGCGTTCAGTTCGTTGTGTTGTGGATTGTGGGGTGTTTGTCCCGGCTATGATGGTTGCTCTTGCGTGTTAAGAGAAGAAGTGGGTTATTATGGACCCAGGTAAGGATATTAGCCTAGTTCGGTGTGAGAAGAATCAGCTTGAAGTGTGTGAATGGGTTTAAACAGGATTATGGGCTTCATGTGAGGCAGATGTGTTCCTTTCAGTATAGCGCTCCTCAAGGAGGGGTGCTGGAATATCAGATGTTGTTTTGTCTTCGTTCATTTCATGTAAGGTTATTATTGTGCCGTGTGAGTTGTGAAACGGCTTGAGAAATTCCTATGTATTAAGATTCAGCATAGTGATGATGTTATGTGAGCAGGAAGGCTCTTGAGATTTCAGAGTATAATATCGCACCTCAGTTGTGCTTAATATTTGTAGTATATGGCTCTATTAGTCTCCCCAGGATGGTATTATGCACTTAACGTGCTTATGACCGGCATTCAGTAATTTGTAATGGTGAGCAATTCAGCTCCGTGTATATCTCCTTATGTGAATTTTATGATGGGATCGGGTGGCACGCCGCCACGGGTATGTTATATGGATTGGATTGCACGCCGCAACAGGGTGATGTTGAGTGAGGTTCCTATATTTATTTTTCTTGTGTTTTGCTTCCTATTTTTCTAAGGAAATCCATGTTAGTTGCGTGAGTTGAGTAGTCTCTTCCTGAGTCATTTCCTTATCTATCATGTTCGAATTGTGGCCTATTGGCGCATTGTGGCATCGTGTGAGACTGTTGGTCATGTATGGGGTGATTGGTTGTCTAAGAAGCTCATACTGGGTGAGACGAGACTATTAGATCAGGGATCAGTGCGATAAGATTTTATGAAGTATGGTAAAGAACAAAGGCCAGTATTAGCGTAGTAATGAGGTGATGCTTTTAGTCAAAAAGGAGAGAATCAATGGTTGGTTAACTCTAAAATTGGTTAGCAACTTCTACACATCTCCTCCGTTGTGGTGGTATCGTCAGCATTATAGCAGGATGTATATGTATATCAACAGATGCATTGGGAGCATCAGATTCGTGGAATTTTGGCTAGATGGTGAATTATGCGGTGCATGGTGCTAACTTAGCAAAGGTACACAGTCGTGTTTTGGTACCTCATTTTGTAGTTGATACGGTGTTTATATATTGGAAACAAGCCTAGCAAAGAATTTCAGGTGTTGGAACTGGGTTCTGAGCTTATGTATGGATAAAAGAGGATATCTTCAGATTTGATCAAGCTAATGTGCTCAACTGGGTTGCGGCAGCACGGGCAGGTGCAGGAGGTGTTAAACAGCGATTCAAATAACTCCAGAGCAGTTCTTGGCATGTTCGAGGATGAACGTATGTTTAAGTGGGAGAGAATGTAACGACCCGACCGGTCGTCTTGAGCTCTAGCGCGTCGTTCAGCGGTTTGAAGTCATGAGCAGCTTTGTTTCAGGTATTATGACTTGTAGGTGTGGTCAAAATTGAATTTCGGGAAGTTCGGAGTCAAATTGGAAAGAAAATTCTCATTTCAGAAACCTTAAGTTGAAAGAATCGACTGAGACTGGACTTTGGAGTAAACGACCTCGGAATCAAGATCTGAAGGTTCCATTAGGTTTGTACGATGATTTTAGACTGGGGTGTATGTCCGTATCGGGTTTTGGATAACCCGGGACCGTTTCGGCGCATATTGTGGAAGTTAGCATTATAGAAGGAATGTCAGAAGTCTGGGTTGAAGTACATTTCGGTGTTATTGATGTCCGTTTGGGATTCCGAAGATGGGAATATCTCCGTATGGTGATTCTGGAGTTAGGAGCGCGATAAGAAGTGAATTCGGAGGTCCGTAGGTCATTTTGAAGTCATTTGGCTAAAGATAGAAATTTGAATATTTTTGAGAAGTTTGACCGAGAGTTTGACTTTTTGATATCGGGGTCGGATTCCAATTCCGAAAGTTGGAGCAGGTCTTTAAGGTCGAATATGACTTGTGTGCAAAATTTGGGGTCAATCAGACGTGATTTGATAGGTTTCGACATCGGATGTAGAAGTTTGAAATTTCAAAGTTCATAAAGCTTGAATTGGAGTGCGATTCATGATTTAGACATTGTTTGATGTGATTTAAGGCCTCGAGCGAGTTCGCATAATGCTTTTTCACATGTTGGTATAATTGGTTAACGTCCCGAGGGCCTCGGGTGGATTTCGAAGGTTAACGGAATGAATTTTGGACCAAAGAGTTGCTGAAATTTTCTGCAGAAAACTGTTTTGACAGCAACTAGTGCAATCGCGGAGCTGAATTTGGAAGCTTATATCTCTAAATCTATAAGGAATCTGAAAACTTAAAAAAACATAAAAGTTTTATCCCTTGCATTCTAGTTTCCAGAAAGTTAAACCATTCATGATTTGGACATTTTATCAGAAAGTTATGATCGATTGAAAATGGCTAGTGGAGAAGTTTTGACAGAATTTTCGGATGCATTGAGCCGACTTTAGAAGCTCATATCTCGGATATAAAGATTTATATGGTGTAAAACCTTTCAAATTAAATATCTTCGAGTCTAGTTTCTAAATATTGAAACCGTTTGTCATTTGAATATTTCTACAAGGAGTTATGTGCGTTGTAACAGAAGGTGTACAGCAAGGGAAAATTTTAATAGGATGTACAACTTGCACAGCGCAAGGTACAACTCGATGAAGCCTGAGAAGATTGTTTTAAACACGAGTTTTGGCCCATTTTTTTCATTTGGTTTGGATGATTTTGGAGAGCTCAAGGAGGGATTTTTACCAAGCAACACTAGGTAAGTGATTTCTTCTTAT
The DNA here is from genome assembly GCA_005239525.1 of Nicotiana knightiana. Lineage (NCBI taxonomy): Eukaryota > Viridiplantae > Streptophyta > Magnoliopsida > Solanales > Solanaceae > Nicotiana > Nicotiana knightiana. The sequence goes on from ML379639.1 coordinate 26,062, forward strand.
TTTTGAGTTAAATATGTGATCTTACATGGATTTAGATATGGAAAATTAATATAAATTTGGGATTTTTGTGGAAGACCTAGAATTTGGAATTTTGGACTTTTACCATGAATTTGAGCATGAAAATTAGAGTAAATTGTATAATTGAGTTAGTAAAGCTATGGGTAGAATTTATCTTCGAGAAATTTTGGAATCCGGGCACGTGGGCCTGAGGGCATTTTGGTCAACTTTTCGAGTGGAGTTGCGAACTTACATAATTTGAATTGTTACAAGTATTAGAGTGAATTTTTATTGGTTTCCCGTTATTTGAATAGTTTTGGGGCGTAGTGCATTAATTGAAGTCGTCGGAAGGGCTTGGAAGCCGGTTATGGAATTTCGGAGCGAGGTAAGTCTCCTTTCTAACCTTGTGAGGGGGAAATGTCCTCATAGGTGCACTAATTAAATATGTGCTACTATTTGTGGCGCACGAAGTGATGAGGGTCCGTGCGTAGCTACTATCATGTTTATGTTCGGGTAGTCTAGGACCCAAAAGCATGTTTTAATTATCGTATTTGTAATCTTATTGATGAAAATAAAGTGTTTAAACCTTACTGAACTTGGTAAAATGGATTTCTGGAAAAGATTTAAATACTATTTTTGTGACCTTTAAAAGAGAAATTTGTCATTTACTTGAGTGTTTGCTTTCCCGATGTAGTCGGGGTGGACTGTTTGATTGGGCATGACTGTTTGTGACCGCTTCGAAATTTACATTTCGCAAGCGGAGTGTTATTTCCCCCACTCTCATGGGAGCGGTCCGTACGCCTCGGCGAGATTGAAAGATGTAATTATGGTTCGGGCCGTTCGACCCCCGTCAGTGCACATATATGATTATTATGATGGCTCAGGCCGGTTGTCCTTATCCCATATGAGCATGCTAAATTGTTAATGATTTTCATGGATATTGAGTGAGTAGATATTTGGGGAAAAGAAAATAAAGTAGTAATTGTTTTTTTACTTCCCGCTTTTACTTGTATTGCAGTTACTTCAATGTTTATTGTCTTATCATCCTCGTATGCCTATTGATGTTACCATATCTTTTTAATTATCTTGTTGGACCCTAGTGAGTGTCAAATCGACCTCTCGTCACTACCTCTTCGAGGTTAGGCAGGATACTTACTGAGTACACGTTGTTTTCGTACTCATGCTACACTTGTTGTGCATGTTGTTGCACAGGTACCTTCATAGCAATATGGCTGACTTAGAGACTTAGACGAGCTGCATCACTTAGAGATGACCTGCAGTCGGCAGAGTCTTCCTCTATGTATTGTATTTTCATTTTTATTCCTTGTCTAATTTTTATTTCGGACAAGCTTTTAGAATTTGTAAAATTCTTAGAAAATGCTCATGTACTTGTGTCACCGGGTTCAGGGATGTGTTTGGGATGTATTTTATCAAGATGGAATATTGGACTGTTATTTCTACTTAATGGATTTTATTTAGATATTACGTGTTAAGTGGAAGGTAATGATTTTCAAAAATGCTAAAACAGGAAATTTAGCTTAACCATTTAATGATTGGCTTGCCTAGCAGTGGTGTCCGGCGCCATCACGACCTTATGGATTTTGGGTCGTGACAGATTTCGTCAACCTATCTATAATAACCCAAAGTGCGTCAAATTTCCTCTGAGTCCGTGGGAGCCCAACAACGAAGTCCATAGTTATACGCTCCCACTTCCACTCAGGAATCTCTATCTACTGAAGCAAACCACCAGGTCTCTGATGCTCATACTTTACCTGCTGAAAATTTTAGCAACGAGCCACATACGCAACAGTGTCCTTCTTCATTATTCTCCACTAATAATGCTGCCTCAAGTCTTGGTATATTTTGGCAGCACCTGGATGAATCGAATACTTAGAACTATGAGCCTCCTCAAGGATCAACTCATGAAGGCCATCAACATTAGGCACACATAAACGACCCTGCATCCTCAAAAAACCATCATCTCCAACTGTAAACTACTTGGCATCACCATGCCGAACTGTGTCCCTAAGGACCGCCAAATATGGGTCATTATCCTGCTGCTCCCAGATACAAAAATTAGGGAAGACCGAGCGACTGTACAAGCTAGAACACTGATAGGCGAAATATCCAACCGCACGAACTGATTAGCCAACGTCTGAATGTTTGAATCCAACGGTCTCTCACCAATTAGAATATACGCAAGGCTACCCATACTTACCGCCTTCCTACTCAATGCATCGGCCACCACATTGGCCTTCCCTGGGTGATACAATATGGTGACATCATAATCCTTTAGTAACTCTAACCATCTCCGCTACCTCAAATTGAGATCTTTCTGCTTGAATAAGTATTGTAGACTACGATGGTCAGTAAAAACCTCACGCGGCACGCCATAAAGATAGTGCCTCCAAACTTTCAATGCATGGACAATGGCTGCCAACTCTAAGTCCTGAACGGGATAATTCTTCTCATGGACCTTCAGCTGTCGAGACGCATACGCAATCACCCTGCCGTCCTGCATCAATACTGCTCCAAGGCCAACTCGGGAAGCATCATAATACACCGTGAAAGAACCCGAATCTGATGGTAACACCAACACCGAAGCTGAAGTCAAGGCTGTCTTGAGCTTCTGAAAGCTCGCCTCGCACTCATCTGACCATTTAAATGGGGCACTTTTCTAAGTCAATTTAGTCATTAGGGCTGCTACGGACGAGAATCCCTTCACAAAACGACAGTAGTAACCCACGAAACCCAAGAAACTCCTAATCTCCGTAGTTGTAGTGGGTCTAGGCCAGTCCCTGACTGCCTCTATTTTCTTAGGATCAACCTGAATACCCTAAACTGATACAATATGACCCAAAAAGGCTACTGAATCTAACCAGAACTCACATTTAGAAAACTTGGCATACAACTGATTATCTCTCAAAGTCTGGAGTGCTATACGGAGGTGTTGTTCATGCTCTTCCCGACCGCGGGACTATATAATAATGTCATCAATGAACACGATCATGAAAGAGTCCAGATGGGGCTTGAAAACCCGATTTATCAAATCCATAAAGGCTGCTGGAGCATTAGTCATCCCAAAAGACATAACCAAAAATTCATAATGCCCATACCTCGTCCAAAAGGCTGTCTTAGGAATATCGGACGCCCTAATCTATAGCTGATGATAACCTGACCTCAAATCAATTTTCGAAAATACTCTAGCACCCTGAAGCTGATCAAATAGGTCATCTATTCTCGACAACAGATATTTATTCTTGATAGTAACTTTATTCAGCTGCCAGTAATCTATACACATTCTCATCGACCCATATTTCTTCTTTACAAACAAAACCGGTGCACCCCAAGGTGACACACCGGGTCTTATGAAACCTTATCTAGCAAGTCTTGCAACTGTTCTTTTAATTCTTTCAGTTCTGGTGGGGCCATCCGATATGGAGGAATGGAAATGGGCTGAGTGCCCAGATCCACATCAATACAGAAATCAATATCTCTCCGGCTGGAAACCGGTACTTGTCGTTTTATGATATTTTCCCCTTTCGCATGTCCCCTCCTAGTTAGTATTTTATCATTCATCTTGTTATTTTGCTGCTCTATATACACTTGTACAGGTTTATTTACATAGGTGTCTTCTCATAGCGTCGTCACTACCTCGTCGAGGTTGGGCTCGACACTTACAGAGTACATTGGGTAATTTGTACTCATACTACACTTTTGCATTTCTTGTCCCAACAATGCCTATGGTGCGTCGGCTCGGATCACTTTCATACAGAGACTCGAGGTAGATTTGCTGGCATTCGCAAACCTTGAAGTCCCCTTCAATTTCAAACTTTTATTGTTTATCTCTTTTGAACATTTGTATTTATTTGAGACTATGTTTGTAGACTTCTAGTTGCTCATGTACCCATGACTCCGATTTCTGTGAGTAGTTATTATCACGTGGTTTATATTAGCATTGTGTTAGATTTGGCATTTATTTCTCGTTGAGTTTTTTTTTTAACTGTTAAAATTGGTTAATCGCTTATTTCATATCAGCTTGCCCTGCAAGTGGATGTTAGGCGCCATCACGACCCCGAGGTTTGGGTTTCGGGTTGTGAAAATAAATCCATGTCATTCTGGAGAAGTCATCAACTATAGTCAGGAAAAATATATTACCATCAAAAGTAGGAACCATGTATAGACCCCAAATATCCATATGTATCAAGCCAAAACATGCAGTACTTTTGATACTACTTGCTGAAAAAGGCAATCTTTTCTTTTTTGCACAAGGGAAAATATTACATTTATTTATTACTTGTGTTATGGACTCAGCTTTACTCAGAAGCATCTTCCTAAGAACAGTTACAGATACATGACCAAACCTTCCATGCCATATATTTATATCCTCGGTATTAAAGACTTCCTTGACATAAAAACCGAAGCTTATGTCCTTCTCAGCAAGCTGACTCGGTAGTATATACATTCCATCTCTCTTTACCAATATCCTCCACCTTCATATTGAAGAGATTCTGAAATACACAAAACAAAAATAGGGTATAAGGTGATTGCACAAGCTAATTCTCTGGTCATTTTTGAAGCTGACATTAAGTTAAACTTAAATTGAGGCGGGTGGAAGAAATTTTGAAGTGTGCTTCTAGCTGAAATTGAGCTAGTTCTAGTGGGAGTAACATAAGACACTTCCCCTTCGGGTAGGCATACTCTCTTAGGATTAGTATTCTTAACAATTGAAGACTTTTCTAACATTGCAATATCATAAACCATATGGTTCGTTGTTCCTGTGTCAACGATCCATTCTTTAGAACAATTGGAAACGAACAAAACAATACACATACTTGCTATATTGGCCGCAGATGAATTGTTGCTACTTCTACTATTTGTTTTGTTGAGAATCTACAAAATTTGTTCATATTGATCTTTTATGGAAGCTCATATTACTGTCATCTACTTTGACTATGAATCAATCACCTATCCCGAGTTCCGATAAACACTAGGAATCTTTTCACGACCCAAATCTCCCTCCGTTGGGTATCATGATGGCACCTAGTCTTAGGGACTAGCTAAGCCTAACATTTACTAATTAAAATAATAATAAAGAAAAATCCAACAGTCTCGATATAGAATCTTGACAAAATTTACAATTTTCCAAAAACCGGTAATACAAGTCATAAACTCTACGAATTTTCTCTATAGCTCGTAAATACAACTATTTAGAAACAGTAAGACCAGTTGAATAAAAACAGGAAGGTGACTCCGAAGCCTGCGAACACAGCAACAGGTTACCCTGAGTCTCCTCGGCAATGATTCGCGCAGCTACTAACAACAATTACCTGGATCTGCACACAAAAATGTGCAGAAGTGTAGTATGAGCACACCTCAGCGGTGCCCAGTAAGTATCAAGACTAACCTTGGTGAAGTAGTGACGAGGACTAGTCAAGACAACACTGGTCTAATAAATTAAACAGGCATCAATATAGAAATGACCGAACATAATATCTATCTAAAGATTTTTACGATATAATTAACAACATGACAATATAACGCGGAAGCACTTACTGAAAATTAATCAACGGATCAACATAATAGTACACAGAAGAATGAACAGAAATACGAGCCAAAACCGAAAATCACCACAAAAATAAAAACACCGGTAACTCACCATTGCGTCAGTTTGTTCACATCAGGCCTTAGCCAATAAATCCAATAAATTGGTGAAAACTTTTAAACCGCACCTTATATTTAAGTTTTAAAGATATGATCATTTCAGGATAGAACAATTTTCCTTGAAACATACTTTCTCCGAATATACCTATATATATATTTTTTTTTTTGAAAGAGAAATCTTTAAAACATAGTTCTTTCAAAATACATGATTTTCAAATATACTCATGTCACGACCCCAAATCACAACTGGCCGTGATGGCGCCTATCGTGGAACTAGGCTAGCCAGCCATTTCAGACTATCAATATATTTCATAATTTCACAAAATTAGTAGATTTAAAAATAGCAGAATGAGATGAACAAATTATACACCTTCCCAAAACCTGGAGTCAACTATCATGAGCATCTAAGAAGTGATACAGTCTAATACAATCCTCTACTACAACAAGTCTGAGAAGTAAAGTACAAGTGATAGAATAGGAAGGAGAAAGAGTGGTGTTGTGGACGCCGAGCAGCTACCTCACAATCTCCGAACAATGCTCCAAATGGGTTAGCTCAACTATCGCTCTGCCCCGGTACCTGAATCTGCACACAAGGTGCAGGGAGTATCGTTAGTACGCCAACTCAGTAAGTAACCAAAGTATCTAAAAACATGAGTGTAGTGACGAGCATTTATAAATCATAAAAATCCGTATAATAAGTGACTATGGAAATAAGTAAATCAAGTCAAGAATTTACATCTCCGAGTATTTCATAAAACTCCAATTTCCATTTAAAAATATCGTACAAAAAATTTATCGAACATTTATCATCAGAGGATCACTGTAAAGAAGAGTGAAAAACAACAGTTTCATAAGAATATCCGCCACTCGGGCACGGTATCACTCACAATAAAGCCTCTCGGGCAAGCCTCTCAGTCACTCGTGACTCTACTCTCATAAGTCAATGCTCACACTCAGCACTCTCACTCATCAGGTACCATATTACAACTGCTGCGGTGTGCAGCCCGCTCCCATACGTGTGTGTATATATTTATATATATATATGTATATGTATATGTATATGTATATATATGTATATGTATATATTGTTGCGGAGCGCAGCCCAATCCATATATAATGTATATTGTTGTGGCGTGCATCACGATCCATATAACATACGCTGCGGCGTGCAGCCCGATCCATATAATAGTCGATTGCGCTCACTAGGGGTGTACAGACTCCTGGAGGAGCTCCTTCAGCCCAAGCGCTATATTGCTGCGGTGTGCAGCCCGATCCATATATATAATATATATTGCTGCGGCGTGCAGCCCCATCCACATATATAATGTATATATTGTTGCGGCGTGAAGCCCGATCCACATATAATATATATATTGTTGCGGCGTGCAGCCCGATCCATAACTATCCTCTCATACTCGGCCCTCAGCCTCATTACATATATACCCATAACTGCCCTCATACTCACATACTCAGCTCTCGGCCTCACTACATATGTACTCATAACTGCCCTCATATACTCGGCGCTCGGCCTAACACATATATATTGCTGCGGCGTGCAGCCCGATCCATAACTATCCTCTCATACTCGGCCCTCAGCCTCATTACATATATACCCATAACTGCCCTCATACTCACATACTCAGCTCTCGGCCTCACTACATATGTACTCATAACTGCCCTCATATACTCGGCGCTCGGCCTAACACATATATATTGCTGCGGCGTGCAGCCCGATCCATAGCCATCCTCACATACTCGGCTCTCGGCCTAACTCGGTCACCCTCACAAGCCACTTAGGCAATTCATTTCAACTCACAGATCTCAGCCCAAAATACTTTTCAGAGTTTTCAAAGCAGTGTGATAACAGTGAAAATAACAACAAGTCGAAAACATGACTGAGTTCACAATTGTTCTATCAGGATAGCGTAAGAATAGTGTAAAAGTACCTCTGAGGGTCTAAACAGGCCGACACAAGGCCCCAATCATGGCTCACAGCCCATATACAAGTATAAATTTCTAAAACACAAGATATCATAAGGTTTCAAATCGAATACGCGGCGTAATAGTTGCTACGGGACGGACCAAGTCACAATCCCTATCGATGCATGCCCCCCACACTCGTCACCTAGCATGTGCGTCACCTTATTTACCATAACACTATCAAATATCGGGGTGTTGTATCCTCAGGTTTAGAGTTACCATCGTTACTTACCTCAAAATAGCCCAAAATCTACTCTGCGATGCGCTTGCCCCTCGGATTGGCTCCTAAGTGCTCTGAATCTAAAACAAAACCAATTAACATCACCAATATACGCGAACGGAACAAAACCCAATCAAAAGATATAAATTTTAACACAATTCTCGAAATTTGGCCAAAACCGAGCCCCGAGCCTACGTCTCGAAATTCAATAAAATTTATATCACTAGAATCCTCATCCTCCCACGATTCTATACATACCAAAAACTCCACAATCGGACCATAATTGCCCACTCAAATCACCAAAATAATTTCCAATCTTCCTCCCCATTTATCCCAACTTTTTCCACTTTAATTCTTCAAATTACAAGTCTAATCCGAAACAAAATAGCATAGAAACGAGTTATATAGTCCGGGAACTTACCTCCACTGAAGACCCTCGAAGACCTTCTTCAATTTTCTCTCAAATAAACTCCACCGCATGCAACAATGGAAGAATAACCAAAATTTCGCGGAGGCAATCTTTTATACTGTTTTTCCCAGTTAATCTGCACCTGCGGACCTTTCCTCGCACCTGCGGACCCGCACCTGCAGTCCCAGGTGCGCACCTGCAGAAACCCACTAACAGTCCCTTACTCACACCTGCGGTCCCTTTTCACACATATCCAAAATAACATTACGAACCTGTTCCAACTTCCGGAATTCCATTCCAACCCCGATAGCCTATTTTCCACTGCCGACTGAAAATCACCAAAAACTAACTTTCGCCAATTCAAGCCTAATTCTACGTCGGACATCGAAACTTCATTCCGAACACACTCCTAAGTCCCAAATCATCTAACAAAGCTATCCGAGCCATAAAATCCGCATTCCGAGGTCATTTACCAATAAGTCAACTTTTTGTTGACTTTTTCACTTTTGAACCAAGATAAGAGACTAAGTGTCTCATTTCTCTCCAAAAATCGCTCCAAACCCGAGCCAACCAATCTAACACAACGCAAAGAAACTGAACCACATATAATGAAGCGGAAATGGGAGAAACGGGGCTAAACTTCTCGGAACGATCGGCAAGGTCGTTACAACTCCCCCAGTAAATGTATTTCAATATCATTTTCTGCAAGACAAATACTTTTCAAATATACCTTTGAAATAAAAATCTTTCGATCATAATCTCCTCAAGATAACTCTACCGGAACTCAGTCTGTAACTCATAACTTGTCATGCAGTAAAGGGGGAAAGCTCCCGGAATCTCGTCTGTAGTCCCAATTTAAATATGCAATGCAGTACAGGGGAAAGCTCCCGGAATCTCGTCTGTAGTCCCAATTTAAATATGCAATGCAGTACAGGGGGAAAGCTCTTGAAATCTCGACCGTAGTCCCAATTTAAATATGCAATGCAGTACAGGGGAAAGCTCCCGGAATCTCGTCCGTAGTGCCAATTTAAATATGCAATGCATCCAACTGAGGAAAAAAGCCAGAATGCGACAGAAAACAACACACATTGCCACAACAGGCGCAAAAGCAATAAAAAAAAGAATGCAAGGTTCGGCTAGCAAATCAATACAAAAACTTGAATCACAAGAATGGTAAAACTCACTCATAAGAAGTAGTCCCTGAAGGGAAATACAAAGCACAAGTGAAACGATATAACGAGGGGAAAGCAAAACCAATATAGCAACGATTCACAATATTCAAGTTATCAATAAGAAACCAATCATCCTGGCAAGGGAAACAGCTATAACCAATCTTTCCTAAACAATCAATCCTAAGGGGTAATTCCCCCACACAAGGTTAGGCAAGATACTTACCTCAACCGCTCGTACCAAACTTGAAATCACGTTCTTGCCACGAGTATCCGACTGCAAATGGCCCAAATCTATGAAGCCTTTCCTCAAAACCTACTCCAAATCGCTTACACCCGAGCTCCAAATTATTTTAGAAGATATGAAATTCCAAGACCTCGAAATGGATATAAACTGCCCAGCGATTTCCGCATTTGTGCCCCTTGGACCGCACTTGCGGTCCTGCACCTGCGGAAAAACCATCGCAGGTGCGAAAATCCACTAAAAGGACTGGGGCCGCACCTGCAGTCACTGGGCCGCATCTGCGGCTCCTCACCTGCAGAAACCCGTCCGCACCTGTGAGAATTGGTTGACCTTGACCAATCCGCACCTACGAGTCCCTCTTCCGCACCTGCGGAAAATCCATCGCAGGTGCGAGACACCATAACCAGCAATGGTTCAGTTGCTTCCAAGTTCCAAAAATCACCCGTCGAGCATCTGAAATATCCCCGAAGCCCCCGGGACCTCGACCACACTTACCAACCAGTCCTAATACCTTATCCAAACTTAGTCGAGCCTCCAAAGCACATCACACAACCTCACAATCACCAAATATACGTGGATTCAAGCCTAAGGACTTATGAAATTTCCAAAATCCACAAACGGTACCAAAACACGTCAAAACTAGTCTGAATGACCTCAAATTTTTACGCACAGGTCACAAATGACACAACGGACCTACAGCCACTCTCGGAATTCCATTCCAAGCCCGATATCAAGATTTCACCTATTGGCCAAATTCGTTGAAAATCTAACTTCGGCCGAATTACTTCAAATTACTCTGCGGACCTCCAAAACCAATTCCGGACACGCGCCTAAGTACAAAATAATCATACGAAGCTGTTGGCATTAACCAAAACTCATTCTGAGGCCGTTTACACAAAAGTCAACCTCTGGTCAACTTCCATCACTTAAGCTTCAAAAATTGAAAATTTTCCTCCCAATTCGACTCCGGATTATCCGATAACTGAATCCAACCACGCACGCAGGTCAATATACACAAAGTGAAGTTGTTCAAGACCTTATTCCACTGAACGGAGCTTAATTTCTCAAAATGATCGGTCAAGTCGTTACATTCTCCCCCTCTTAAAATAAGCGTTCGTCCTCGAACGTGCCAAGATTCGCCTTAAACTCATCCAATCACCGATTGCACACTTTCAACACACACCCACGGGTGATCCCACGTCACCCCAACCTACATAAGCCTGATGAAACCATCACAACTACAATATAGCCTTCTCATCACCACCGATAAGCCTCATACCTCAATTTCTCACCTTCTACTCATGTCCAAAAGACCCGGTTATAAATCCATATCCGGCATTAGCCTAAACCAGCTGAATTAACTCATGACTATACCCATAAGGCACGACCACCCAATATAGCACATCACACATAGGCTCATAATAACACTTTTGATCACAATGGCTGCCCGAAATCAACTCAGCATTTGGCAATTTACCTCACATCTGAAAGAACTCGGTTTCCAACCCCATAATACTGATAATGATGCAATAAACACGAAGACCCCATTATTATACACCCGAATCACCGAGCCACAGATAACACCACCGGGCACACATCCCGCAAGCTAAACTAAAGAAGCACATAACGAAATGACTGAGTATGAAAATAGAAAAATATAAGGGACTATCAAACAAGCCCATAAGCATAATTCTCTATCAATACTGACTTAAAAGAGCAATATAACAAGGAAGAAGCAAGGCATATGAACAAATCACAAGGATCCCATTCTGATATAACTTCCACCGCGGTACTCAGCCCGGTCCAAGCATATCAAATCACAAAGGATCACGAGGGTCTCGCCCTCAACTCTATATCACATGCCGAATATATCTCATACCAATTGAAATCCCCCGCTAACTCATCTCTTCTAAAATAATCATAACGCTTACTTAACTCACATCTCAATGGAGTATCCAATCACAGCTCGTAAACAAAATACTTAGGAAAAATCACATAAAGCTCACCATGATGAACAACAAGGACTCACTTCTAGTCTTACCCCTCTAATTGATGAACAAACAATGATAGACACGGGTTACCACTCAAGAATCTCCCAACAGGAGTAAGCATGAAAAATAGAATGCAAAGCATGAAAGTCTCTTATCATTAAAGCAACAAATAAGGGAAACTCGTTCTGACCGGCAGAACTATAATGAAATACAAATGGTGCCCCTCTGTAACACATCAAAATATACTTGTATGATAATATCTAGCACAACGGCCTTCAGCCTAATATATGAAACACATCAATGGGTCGGGCCTCCCCCTCTAGGACGCCCTCTACTCACCTGAATGCCTTGCTGCGACACACATATCTGGATCCTAGAATAACCTCTCACCCTGTGACTGGTATCTCCATACTCAAAACACCCACTCTGCCTACGTGTCTGTGGAAGCCATACAATACGAGTACTCTGAGACCCATGAGTACCTGAAACCCCATGCACAGCTGGTAATGCAAACTGAACTGGCTGACCCACAAAACCTCTACTGTGGGGTACCCTGCTTCCATATTAAGGACTAGTGGATATTTCCGATCTACGAGGCCTCCTTGCCTCCCTGAACCCTCACTCTTGATCTCGTTTGTCCTCTCGCTCCCAGTCCCACTAGCCCTCTAACCGGCGGGCGACACCTACTACCTGCTGAAATGAGGCATCCGACTCTAACTCTCGAGTCCTGCTGAATCGAATATCATGCCTGAGTTCCTCAATGATTCTATGGACTCGCCTCCTAATTGAAGGAGCCAAGTGAGGTACATAACTAGCCAACTCACTGAATCTGACGGCGTACTCTAATACTAACATAGTGCCCCAACGCAAATGCTCAATCTCCGGGCATCATGCATTTCGGAGGGACTGGAGTGAAACTCCCTCCAAGCATCTCTGAAACCTGAATCCATGAAAGTGAAGCTAACTCGGCCGGGATACCCCAACTCATATGCCTGCCATCACTGACAAGCCACTCTTTCGAACTGAGACGTGACAAAAATAACCCCGCTCGTCTCCACAATACCCGAAGTATGAAGAATGCAGTGACACTCCCCCAGGAAACCCTGGGTATCATCTGTTTCCAATCCACTGAAAGATAGGAGGGTGGTACTTCCTGTACCTCTCAAGTACAAGGTGTTCTCCCTCCGATGTTGCTACCCTAACCACGGGCTGAACTGAAACCACATGTTGTGTTGCCTTGACAACTGGAACCTGACCAACATGGTCGTGCTGCTCCGGAGTATAGACGGTGGGAGTCTGAACTCCTCCCCTGATCTGTGGAGTAGCCGGTGCACTATAATCAATCTTGCCTAAGTCAATGTACCAATTATACTTAAAAACTGCACCCATGTCTTATGAAGTCCGGGGTAGCAACAGGCACCTCCAGTACCTTTCCCCCAACTAGAACTACTGGAGGCTCCTCATTGGCTGCTCTAGTAGGCATCTTAACTGCGGCACGTGCTTCTTGTTGACCTCTGCCTCTGCCCCCAGCGACCTCTACTCCGGGGGTAATATAATACGGAGCTGTTACGCCCCGCAATATTACATAGATATTACGCCTTGCGGTGTTACATTACGATGATTGTACGCTTCGCAGTAATATATTAAGACGATGTTAAACCTTGTAGTATTATACATGGAATTGTCGTAAGCTAATTGACCTTAGTTCAAGGACAAGATTATTTGGATATTTTAAGTATTGTACTATTTCAAACAAGTGATAAGTAAATTCGTGAAGGTGAGAGGGGGAGAAAATCAAAGAAAATGAATTTTGTCAAAATTTTGAGAATTTTGGATAAAATATGGCCCGAGCTAAAATACCCGGTATTTATGGACTAGTTCCATACAAGATACCGCATGACCATGATAGTAAGGAGTAAAAGGTGTGTTAAAAATGAGTAGTACTTTAAGTAATTTGATATAATCCTTAATTATGTGAATTATTGGATAGTAGGGAAATTAACTAGTTAATTAATAATTAGTGGTTGATTAATTAAAATCTTTAGATAAGATTAATAATCCAACGTGGCAGCATTGTATAATCTATTATGTGACTCTTAAATGCAATTGATAAGGTGGCAATATGCAGTGAGTTAGACAATAAAAAAATGTATCTTGTGGCTCTCTCCCCGGTCTTTCCTCTGTGCCTCTACATTTACTGCTTAAATAGTTATGTTTTTCTATCCTCTATAATATTAGTAACATCTTTGTCCCAAAAGATAAAATCTTTTACAAGAAATCAAGCTGAACGTTTTATGAAGTTTTAATTATATATGTTTACTGTGTTAATGGCGAAGGATTATAAAATGTTGGAGCTTTTAAAGGAAGATGATAATGGCATTGAACTGAGTTTATGGTTATCAATTGGAGGAAGTTATAGCACAAAGAAATCAGACGATAAGATGTTAATAGAATACTAAAGGTCACAAAAGAGGGCAATACATAGGGAAATCATTGAGAATAAAGCACAAATATTTCGTAGAAAAGGAGAAATTTGTACTTCTAGCAATGAATGTGGTACATCTAAGCTAACAGGTATGTTAAGGCTATCCCTTCTTTCTTTTGGCATGGTCCAAATTATACGGAAAAAATGAGCAAACTCATGGTTTCCATAAATTACTCTATTCATAGAAATACTAGGGGTGTCGATATTCTTGATTCCCCATGTGAATTATTATCTTCTATTCATGGGTCTCGAAAATACGTATGTTGGTAAAGTTTATTTCATGATATTAATCAGAGGCATAATGGCCTTATGACGTACCGAGAGATTTTATTGACATATTTCATATGCATTTCATGCATTTACATATGCACATTGACCCATGACCAGATGGTGTTATATACGCATATATGTAAATATATGTATATGGGATATGGGAAAATATTACGGCATTATATACGCACCACCACCTGATCAGCTGGTATATGATGATGATGTTGCCCACAGTGGCTAAAATATGGTTCAAACGGCGTTATATACGCGTATATATGTATGTATATTTAAACGGGGTTATATACGCATATATATGTATTTCTATATATGTATATGGGATATGGGAAAGGTTATGGCGTTATATATGCACCACCACCTGATCAGATGGTATACGATGATGGTTTTGCCCACAGTGGCCGATATGACATGATGGGATGCCCTCAAAGGATGATGATGTTTTGAAACATGTACCTATGCACGACATGACATTCATATGCATATGCATGACGCTAAAAGTAATTTATGATTTATAAAGCTATTCAGGCTTACAGGTTGAGTCATGTGCTCTATATTTCTTCCATGTCTCTTATGTACTTATTTATGTGCCTTACATACTCGGTACATTATTCGTACTGACGTCCCTTTTGCCTGGGGACGCTGCGTTTCATGCCCGCAGGTCCCGATAGACAGGTCGAGAGCCCTCCAAGTAGGCTATCAGCTCAGCGGAAGATGTTGGTGNGGAATGCGGGACTCTATCCCGACCTTTATGACATTTATGTACTCTTAGAGGCTTGTAGACATATGTCGTGTGCGAGAATTGGTCCGTTAGTGGTATTTCACAGGTGCGCACCTGGGACCGCAGGTGCGGGTCCGCAGGTGCGATGAAAGGCCCGCAGGTGCGGATTAGCTGGGCAGAACAGTATAAAATAAAGCCTCCGTGAATTTTTGGTTATTCTACCATTGTTGCATGCAGTTGGAGCTTATTTGAGGGCAATTTGAAGAGAGAATTCAAGGGTCTTCAGTGGAGGTAAGTTCCCGTATTATTAAAGTCGTTTCTATGTTATTATGTTCGGATTAGGCTTGTAATATGAAGGATTAAAGTAGAAAAAGTTTGGAAAAAATGGGAGGAAATATTTGGAAATTTCTTTTGGAAATTTTAGTGGGAAATTGTGGTCCGATTTTGATGTTCTTGGTATGTACGGACTCATGGGAGGATAAGGGTTCTTGCGATGTAATTTTTATCAGATTCCGAGACATGGGCTCGGGGCTCGAGTTTGGCCGAATTTTGAGATTTTTGTATAAATTGATAGTTTCGATTGGGTTGTGTTCCTTTAGTATATATTAATTGTGGTAAATTGGTTTTTGTTAGATTCGGAGCAATCGGGAGCCATTTTGAAGGGCAAGAGCATAGCAGACTAGTATTGTGGCCCGGTAGAGGTAAGTAATGGTTATTAATTTTGTCCTGAGGGTATGAAACCCCGCACTTCATATTTCTCATTGTTTTTAGAATGGCGCACATGTCGGATGAAGAGTATGTGGCGCGCACTGATTTTTGGATTGGACTTGGTCCTCTCCGCGAAACTATTGAGTTGTGTATTTTTCTCTAAATCATATGTTAAAATTTTGTTCTAAATATTATTGCTATATTTGGGCTATAAGCCATGTTTGGGGCCTCGTGCCGACTTGTTTAGACCCCTTGGGGGATTTTTACTGCTATTTTCCTCACTGTTTATGGATGATTTCACTTAGTCACATTGTGCTTACTGTTTTCGAAACTCAGCCTGATTTACACTACTTTGAGATTTAAAAATGATGTTTTGGGTCGAGTGCCCCGTTTTACTGATTCGCCCGAGGGGCTTTTGAGAGGTTCTGACTAAGTAAGGCCGAGGGCCTGATTTGTGAGGATATGATACGCCACCAGGTGGCTTGATATTAGCGCTTGGGCTGAAGGAGCCCCTCCGGAGTCTGTATACACCCCTAGTGAGCGCAGGTACCTACTGAGTGCGAGTGCCGAGTGCCGAGTGACGAGTAATTGAGAGGCATGAGTGACTGTGAGGTATGCCCAATGAGCTAATTATGAGTGACTGTGAGGTATGCCCGAGGGGCTGATTATGAGTGACTGTGAGGTATGCCTGAGGGGATGATTATGAGTGACTCTAAGGCATGAGTGACTCTCTCTTGCTTACTATTATAGAATTTGTTTTCTTTTAATTTGTATATTTCTATGTAGATGCTCATGACCAGTGACTTCGGGATCTCGGGGGTTGTATTTAATATTCAGTATAGCTTTAACTATTTTATAAATGTTTAAAGGAAACCTTTTTGGGTTATCAGTGTAGTAAAGATGTAAATGGAAGCTTATTATGATTTGAGTGTAGTCTTGGCTGGCCTAGTTCCACGATAGGCGCCATCACGACTGGCTTAGATTTGGGGTCGTGAGAAGTTGGTATCAGAGCGCTAGGTTACATAGGACTCACCGGTCATGAGCAGGTTTAGTAGAGTCTTGCGGATTGGTACGGAGACGTCTGTACTTATCTTCGAGAGGCTGCGGAACCTTTAGGAAAATCTCACATTCCTTAATTCTTATCGTGCGAACCCATTTATTTCAGCGAAGAGCGTAACTCTTGAATTCTTTCGATGTATCCGAACGCGCCCGAGAGCGCTTGGTATCAGCTGTTCATCGACGGCTTGTGACTTCCATGGATGAGATGTGATTTTAGCATGTTGGTAATGGGCCAGTCTGGAGGACTTGAGGCCGAATTCATTATGTGGCTTGAGTGCTGATATTTCGTTGTGTGGGAACATGTATTTGGGGACTTATATGTCCGTTTGTGTTCTTATTGATGAGAATTGGTGACTAGATGGCTACTTGGTGAGTGTGATTTTATGGTTGGCTGCGTTCAGGTTGTTGATTATGATAGAAGGGTTGGCTAGAAATGTGGCAAAACTATTGAATGTTTGATTTCTGTCTCGGTTTGGTATATGGCTTCGAGTTGTGAGTGTATTGGAAGACCTCTCATGTTGTATAGTTGTGGAGTGAAGCGGATCTTTCTGTTGGGTTATGAGTTCCTGGTGATTTCTTTTAAGTTGATCGTTGCCCCAATAGCGTTCATGTATTTGATTAACGGTGTATTCCAGCCGTATTAGCACTCATTGTTATTGTATTCATTGATGGCGTCATGGCATATTCGCGTAGCCAGGAGTAGCATACTCAATATTTGAGGATGGCATTATAAGGATCCAGGGAGGAAGGCTCTATGCAAAATTCTTCGAGTGTGAATTTTGGCTCGGTTCAGTAGCATTCTTGGGACACTGGTGTCTAGTAAGGGTATACATGTGGTCAGGCATGTGTGGGTAGAGCTTCCAAAAGCTCGAGATTTCGGTGACCACCGCTCCAGTGTTAGTCCTGCCATCAGCTTTAGGTTTTTACCGCGTATTGTGATGCCTCGAGGGTAGACGTTGTTTGTGTTTAGATGCAGAAGGGTATATCGATTGCGTGATAGTTGTGGTCTTCGGAAGTGTATAGAGAGATAATATGTTTGAGGCTAGCGGGCAGGGGTATCTCCTGCGTATTGTCCTAGGGTGTGTGGTCCCTAGGGTGTGTGGTCCCTGTTAGACGGGTGGTGTTATTATGGGCACTGTAAATTATTGTCTATCTCGATTGTTGGTTTTGACCCAAGTGGGGGAGTCTGCTAATGATAAGTTGATTGCACGATTATGTGTGGTATTGGTTTCAGTTCGAGGTATATTGGTAAATCAGCTATGACATGCAGGTGTGGGGTCTGGGAATGACACGGGTAATGGAAATTTCTTCGATATAGGTTGTAATGTACTCTTGGGTAATTGGGTTCTATTGAATGATTTAGTTGAAATTGTAAAAGGTGTAGTGTGTGCAATGTACAAATTTGCGTGTGGCTTCAAGTGAGTGGATTACTTTCCTAGTATGTCAGTGTGCAAATGGGTCAGGTCGATTCTGTCTAATTAGTCAGTGTGATTGAGATTTACGCTAGAGGGTGTCAAGACTTGTGGTATTTCTACGTTATCACGGATTCTACATATCAGTATCAAGAAAGTGAAGGTAATGGCTTTATATTCGCAGGAAGTCTCTTCAGGGTAAGTATTTTGAATGTGGTACTTTTGGGGATATTTGAGAGAGTATTCGGCGGCTTATGAGCCTTAGACGGTATGGTTTTGTGCTTGGGTCGCATGTGGTGAGTCTGGGTTGAAAATTGTGGTATTACGGAAGGGAGAAGTATCAATTTGAAGGTAAGTCAGAAGAAACTTGGGTAAATAGGAAAACTTGGTAGTAGGTCGGATCGGCATGGTAAGGGATACGATTAGTTCTTTGGGTGTTCATAAGGTGACGAGTTTTTACGGGTGTTTCTTAGCAATCCTCTTTGATTTTTGGTGGCATGCGTAGCTTGGTTTTAGTTAGAAGGATTCCGTCCTGAGTGTTTGCTGTTGCACAAATGGGATTTCGAATAGTTCCTCATGGTTTCTACCCCGGTTAAGGGTGCAAATTTTCTTTTGGCATGAGGTGCGGGCGATGTGTAGTTAATTTGCTTCTAAATGGGATCAAATGGAAGTTCTTGGCTAGTTGGGTGCATAGTTGCTTATGGCTCGGAAGGGATCAAGAAGTTCCCATAATTGCCCTGGGATTGAATGGCGTATGCAGTATGTGGGTAGAGCTGAAATTTGCATATGTGAGGTCGCGGTTCAGTTCTGGAAGGAAGTTCAAATAAATTTCTTAGGCAGCATGGACAGTTTTAGATGACTTGGTAGATGATATCACCATGGGGTGGCTTGATTAGGGTAATCATTTTTTAAAGGTCATGTGTGGAGTTAAGGGTACTTCATGTATTTGATTAACGGTGTATTCCAGTTGTATTAGCACTCCTTGTTATTGTATTCATTGATGGCGTCCTGGAATATTCGCGTAGCCAGGAGTAGCATACTCAGTATTTGAGGATGGCATTATAAGGATTCAGGGAGGAAAGGCTCTAAGCAAAATTCTCCGAGTGTCAATTTTGGCTCGGTTCAGTAGTATTCTTGGGACACATGGTGTTCATTAAGGGTATCCATGTGGTCAGGCATGTGTGGGTAAAGCTTCCAGAAGCTCAAAATATAGGTATCCACCGCTCCAGTGTTAGTTCTGCCATCAGCTTCAGGCTTTTATCGCGTATTGTGATTCCTCGAGGGCAGGCGTTGTTTGTGTTTAGATGCAGAAGGGTGTAGCGATTGCGTGATAGTTATGGTCTTCGGAAGTATATACAGAGATATTATGTTTGAGGCTAGCGGGAAGGGGTATCTCCTGCGGGTTGTCCTAGGGTGTGTGGTCCCTATGTAGTTCTGTAATAAGTTTTGTTCTACTAGTAAATGATATATGTTGTAATTGGAGTTTAGATCACTTGTGAAGTTGGCATGACTGTTACAATGATGAACGCGAGATTTGCAGATGGCTTGAGTTGTTATAAGGGTGGGGTTATTATGGGTATTGTGAATTATGTTTGTCTCGAACGTTGGCTTTGAGCCAAGTGGGGGAATATGTTAATCATAAGTCGATTTCACGATTATGTGTGGTATTGGTTTCAGTTCGATGTATATTGGTAAATTAGTTATGACCTGTAGGTGTGGGGTTTTGGAATGACACGAGTAAAAGAAATTTCTTCGATATAGGTTGTAATGTACTCTATTGGGTAATTGGGTTCTATTGAATAATTTAGTGGAAATTGTAAAAGGTGTAGTGTGTGAAGTGTATGAATTTTTTTGTGGCTTCAAGTAAGTGGATTACTTTTCTAGTATGTCAGTGTGCAAATGGGTCAGGTCGATTCTGTCTATTGGTCACTGTGATTGGAATTTACATTAGAGGGTGTCAAGACTTGTGGTATTTCTACGTCATCACGTCATCAGTATCGGGATGATGAAGGTAATGGCTTTAGGTTCACAGGAAGTCTCTTCAGGGTAAGTATTTTTAATGTGGTACTTTTTGGGATATTTGAGAGAGTATTCGGCGGTATGAGCCTTAGACGGTATGGTTTTGTGCTTGGGTCGCATGTGTTGAGTCTGGGTTGAAAATTATGGTATTACGACAGGGAGAAGTATCAATTTGAAGGTAAGTCAGAAGAAACTTGGGTAAATAGGGCAACTCGGTAGTAGGTCGAATCGGCATGGTAAAGGATACGATTAGTTCTTTGGGTGTTCATAAGGTGACGAGTTTTTACGGGTGTTTCTTAGAAATGCTCTTTGATTTTTGGTGGCCTACGTAGATTCATTGAGTTAGAAGGATTCAGTCCTGATAGTTTGGTGTTGCGCAAATGGGGTTTCGGATAGTTTCTGATGGTTTCTACCCCGGTTAAGGGTGCATATTTTCTTCTGGCGTGAGGTGCGGGCGACGTGTAGTGAATTTGCTTCTAAATGGAATCAAAATGGAAGTTCTTGGCTAGTTGGGTGCGTAGTTGCTTGTGGCTCGAAAGGGATCAATAAGTTCCCATAATTTCCCTGGGATGGCATGGCGTATGCGGTATGTGGGTAGAGTTGAGATTTGCATATGTGAGGTCGCGGTTCAGCTCTGGAAGGAAGTTCATAATAAATTTCTTAGGCAGTATGGACAGTTTTAGATGACTTGGTAGATGATATCACCGTGGGGTGGCTTGATGAGGGTAAACATTTTTGAAAGGTCATGTGTGGATTTAAGGGTATTTCATTGGTATTGCGGCACTCTCTTGTTGGATCGACTGTTGATATTCAAGGTTGCTTGGTGACGCGGAAGAAGGATAGGGGTATCCCTTGTGGAATGATTGAGTATTTGGGATGTGTCATGTATTCGAGCGATGGAGTTAATATCAGATATATAATCTGTGCGCTTCATGGACTTCGAGACTGAGAATTCTCATAAACAGGTTATACATAATCTGTGCGCTTCATGGACTTCGAGACTGAGAATTCCGTCATTGTGAACTTTTCGGCAAGTTATCTATCTGTTGTGGGTGACCAGAGTTAAATTAGGGTTATTGGTAGGCTAATATGGGTGTGTGTTCTGCACCGGGTCGGAATTGTTGGCTCCGAATTTCTATTATTGAGGAATGTACCATTCGATTATGATTGAGTTTATTCATGTTAGGGAGTGATCTATGAGTTACCCTTCAGTGTTGCGAGGAGTGGTGATTATTGGTTATATGCACATATGGTGCGGTTCTAATTTGGATTTATAGCTAGATTTGAGTAAGGTAAGTAATTGGGTGTTGCGGGATTGAGACGTGTTGGTTATGTACCTTATGATTCGGGTGGCATGGTATCGTCTGGTTTCCCCCATGGTTATGACAATGCACTTTGAGTACTTGATGTTGAATTTCGAATGGTTATGGATTTTGGGCAAGGTGTCTGATGTGTGGCTAGAATTCGTGATTTTAAGCATTATATACCTCGCATTTTATGTGCTTTAATGATAAAATACACGTCGTATGTGCTTAATATGGTTTATTTTATGTGTAGGTGAATTGGAAATGGAAACGGGGCTAAACGGATGCAAATACGTCGAAGAATACGCGAGAGGGGACACCCGGGGGATCGCCAGGCGCCAAGCCAAACAGCCTGGGGCAGCCTGGCGTTACCCAGGCGTTAGACCCATAACGCCTGGGGGGACCAGGCGTTACCCAGGCCTTAGGGCTGTAACGCCTGGCCCTGCCTGGC
>ML379639.1:48767-71175 GCA_005239525.1 Nicotiana knightiana
TTAAGAGTTATCGCTATGAGTGTTTGAGTCACGCGGTGTATTATGAGATTTCATCTGGGGTGCGTATATGGCTTGATTCAGTATGTTCAGACTTGTTCAGTTTATAGTTATGGAAATTTTGATCTTGTATATTATTTCAGAAGTGGGAATTTGGTTCTAAGGTTTATGGGTCAGAATTTGATTTCGAAATTTCAACGGTGTTGTTCTATTGGACCTATATGGGATAGGGTGACGTGGGAACACCCCCGGGTATATGCATGGTCAGCTACGTAGTAGTTTGATGGTGTTGGAGAACAACTCTTGGCCCGTTCGAGGACGAACGCATGTTTAAGTGGGGGAGGATGTAACGACCCGGCCGGTCGTTCCGAGAGTTTAGCCCCGTTTCCCCCGTTTCTGTTTCATTATATGTGGTTCAGCTTCATTTAGGTGTGTTGGGTCGGTTGGTTTGGGTTCGGAGTGGTCATGGTGAGAATTGAGGCACTTAGTCTCTTAAAGTAGCCTAATAGTTGAAAAAGTCAACTGAGAGTTGACTTATTGGTGAACGACCTCGGAATACGGATTTTATGGCTCGGATAGCTTCGTTGGGTGATTTGGGACTTAGNACAGATCCGTAATGTAATTTCGGATTTGTTGGCGGAGTTTTGAACTTAGGAAATTGCACCAAATGGCTGTTGGTGTAAAGTTTCTGCTATGTGGCCGCAGCTGCGGTTTGGTAGTCGCAGGTGCGAAGGTCCATGCGCGGGTGCGAAAGGAGGCTAGGCAGGAGGAGTCCGCAGGTGCAAAGAGTTGGCCGCGCCTGCGAAGCCGCAGGTTCGGAGAAGAGATCGCAGGTGCGAGAATTGGTCCGTTAGTGGGATTTCGCAGGTGTGCACCTGGGACCGCAGGTGCGTGTCCGCATGTGCGATGAAAGGTCCGCAGGTGCAGATTATCTGGGCAGAACAGTATAAAAGAAAGCCTCCATGAAATTTTGGTTATTCTACCATTGTTGCATGCAGTTGGAGCTTATTTGAGGGAAATTTGAAGAGAGAATTCGAGGGTCTTTCGTGTAGGTAAGTTCCCGGATTATTAAAGTCGTTTCTATGCTATTTTGTTCGGATTAGGCTTGTAATTTGAAGGACTAAAGTAGAAAAAAGTTTGGAAAAATGGGAGGAAAGATTTGGAAATTTCTTTTGGCAATTTTAGTGGGCAATTGTGGTCCGATTTTGATGTTCTTGGTATGTACGGACTCGTGGGAGGATAAGGGTTCTTGTGATGTAATTTTTATCGGATTCCGAGACATGGGCCCGGGGCTCGATTTTGGCCGAATTTCGAGATTTTTGTATAAATTGATAGTTTTCGATTGGGTTGTGTTCCTTTAGTATATATTAATGATGTTAAACTGGTTTTGGTTAGATTCGGAGCAATCGGGAGCCAATTTGAGGGGAAAGAGCATAGCGGACTAGTATTGTGGCCCGGTAGAGGTAAGTAATGGTTATAAATCTTGTCCTGAGGGTATGAAACCCCGGACTTCATATTTCTCACTATTTTTAGAATGACGCACATGTCGGATGACGAGTATGTGGCGCGCACTGATTTTTGGATTGAACTTGGTCCTCTCCGCGGCAACTATTGAGTTGCGTATTTTTCTCTAAATCATATGTTAAATTGTATTCTAAAGATTATTTCTATATTTGGGCTATAAGCCAAGTTTGGGGCCTCGTGCCGACTTGTTTAGACCCCTTGGGGGCTTTTTACTGCTATTTTCCTCACTGTTTATTGATGATTTCACTCAGTCACATTGTGCTTACTGTTTTCGAAACTCAGCCTGATTTGCACTACTTTGAGATTTAAAAATGATGTTTTGGGTCGAGTACCCCGTTTTACTGATTCGCCCGAGGGGCTTTTGAGAGGTTCTGGCTGAGTGAGGCGGAGGGCCTGATTTGTGAGGATATGATACGCCACGAGGTGGCTTGATATTAGCGCTTGGGCTGAAGGAGCCCCTCCGGAGTATGTACACACCCCCAGTGAGCGCAGGTACCTACTGAGTGCGAGTGTCGAGTATCGAGTGACGAGTGATTGGGAGGCATGAGTGACTGTGAGGTATGCCCGATGGGCTAATTATGATTGACTGTGAGGTATGCCTGAGGGGATGATTATGAGTGACTCTGAGGCATGCCCGAGGGGCTGATTATGATACATGTTTTCGCCCAAGGGTCTACTTATGATTTTACCACTTTCACTCTGAACTTATGAAATATGTTTTGCCTGAGGGGCCTTTTTATGATTTTCAGCATTTTTACACTAAACTTCTTGAAGTTATGTTAAAACTATTGGCAAGTATATTTCCAAATGATTTTTACTGAAATCGGCTTTTAAGCGTGATGATTTAACGTATACATTGTTGGAAAGAAAGGATGTGTTTATTGTGAATTGATGAGTTGATTTTATGTGGTTCTTGCTTCTCAGACCTGATTTATTTTCATTACTACTGAGTTGGTGTACGGACATTACTCCCTGCATCTTATGTGCAGATCCAGGTGTTAGAGCAGGGTGAGTTGTGTATCTGTTCCAGATATTTCTCGGAGGTTTGCGAGGTAGCTGCATGCGTCCGCAGTCTGCTCTCTCTCTCTCTCTCTCTCCTGCTTACTATTATAAAATTTATTTTCTTTTGAGTTGTATATTTCTATGTAGATGCTCATGACTAGTGACTCCGGGATCTCGGGGGTTGTATTTAATATTCAGTATAGCTTTAACTGTTTTATAAATATTTAAAGGAAACCTTTATGGGTTATCAGTGTAGTAAAGATGTAAATGGAAGTTTATTATGATTTGAGTGTAGTTTTGGCTGGCCTAGTTCCACGATAGGTGCCATCACGACTGGCTTAGATTTGGGGTCGTGACATTTAGAAAGGATAGTTTCGTCCGTACCCGCTTATACACTGTATAAATACATCAAAAATATGAATTTTAGAGGAATTTTGACCTAGGAAGCTATTACACAACATTGAAGGCTTCAAAATACAAGATTTCATCATCTTTTCATTAATTCAATTCGGGAGTTTGGACAGTAACGTTGGATTGATGTTTTCTTATTCTTTAACTCTATTTGTGATGATTGTCTCTATGATTATGGAGTAGTTCCCTTAGGGTTTGACATGATTTTGTGACTTGATAGTTATCTATGGATTTGATTATTGTTTGATTGCTTGAATTTATTAGAAGATATTTAACTCTAGTTGTGATTATATTCATTGTTGTGTTTAATTGGAAGAGGAGCATAATACTGAATATTATTGCAACGCATGCCTTAATTCATTTTGGCAGCTCTTTAAAGTAATAGAAAGAGCTTTGTGATCTACCTTTTGAATTAGGATTGAGAAATATTCGAGAAAAGTTTCTCTTAGGCCATTCTTACCAATAGATTCCTGCAAGTTTTGCCGCACTTCATGTTATCTTATTTAAATGGTTTAGGTTTAATCGAGAGAGGAACATGAATCAGAATAATAGTATAATAGTCGGTTGAATTCGAGAGAATCAATAGAGCATTAAGAGTGAAATTTAACAATGTCAATTTCAGGATAACAATCTTGCATTTATCATGTCATGACCCTTATTTCTCACACTGATAACAAACCAATTATACTAATCTCTAGTTTTTTGCAATCAATTGTCAATTGCTTTACTTTTAGTAGTTAATCATAGTTCGTAATCATTCCAAATTAAGTGTTTATCATCCTGAATAGAAAATAAGCCAATAACTACTCGAACATTATTTAAATCTAATCTCTTTGGAGACAATACTTTACTATACAATCTTTGACTAGCGCGCATTGATTTTTGTTGTGTTTTGCGCTCGTCACTAATCTTTCTAATTGAGCTAAATTAACTAACAAACTTAACTCCTAATATCGACTAACTAACTTCATCTGAAAAGACTAAGATGCCCTTATTGTTAAGTAACACCTTGATAACAACACATAGAGGTCCAAAAATTAGTAAAGAAAATCAAGAAACGTGCGGAATCTAAAAGAAAATAAAGGAACAAAAAAGACAGAAAATTAAAGATAGATTGAATTCAAGAAAGAGTTTCTTGAATTCACGAAGTCTATTCTTGAAGTTTAATCCTAACAACAACAATTAGCTAACGAAGAACTAATCGCCTTTGGTAGCGATCTGAAAAACAAGAGATAGATTGTGAAACCCCACCCTATAGAATAAAAAGGACAACAATAAACCTAAACTTATTACCTTTCTTGAATACCTAGAAGTGATCTAAGATTTTGAAAGAATTTAATCATACCACCTTAAGTTGAGTCTTGAAGGTTGAAGAATAAATCCAAAAGTAGCCACACACAAGAGTGCAAGAAAAATCTCACAATTTTTATTGATAATAGTCTATATTAGTCTAAGTCTAAAACAAATAATACACCCCTTTATATAGAGATGGGTCACGAAATTCTACCAAAAAAAACACAAGTAAATAAAGTCCTAAACTACTTTGGACAACAAGTCCAACTACCTTAGGAAAAGGAAAATACTAGGAAGCAAAAACCAAGTCATTCTTGGAAAGTAATTCCAAAAATCTTAGTAAAAGGAAAATATAACCTTAAATAAATAGGAAAGAAATAAATATAGTCTCATAATATATGAAAATAAGTCTCGAACCAATCTTGGATAGAATCTTGAAAATCTTGGAAATCTTGAAGGAAATTTACAAGCAACTTGGCACCAACTTGCACTCAACATCTACACCGACTATTGTACCATTCTTGGACATCAAGTAAGTATTTTTTATTCTATAAAAACGTGGCTTTATTTAGGACTCCATGGGCTGCAAGTTTGGACAAATTTTAGGTGCTAAATTGGTCCAATACTGGCCTGATTTGGACCTTCTTCAGAGGATGTTTCTTGGGATCTAATTCACATATTCTTGGATATGAATTTGGGCCATAAAATAATTATAACACCTATATAACTCATATCCGGTATACTTAAGCTCTTCCTCCCAACTAACAACTTCTTTGATCGTTCCTAAAGTCCAATGCCCTTCTTTTGCAACTCTTTAGCTTGAGATCTTGTTAAAGGCCCACTTTGAGATTCCAAAACTTAATCCTTATCTTTGAATAGATTTGAGATTCCTATGATGCTATCATTCTCCTCGTCTTGAAGACAATTCGTCCTCGAATTTCGACCTTGCAAGAAACAAAGACATACACTAGTAAATGGCATCCACTAATCTGAAAAAATGGTAAGAATAAAATAAGATAGTAAACATGTGTCCACTTAACCCAATTAAGCCTAATAGGTGTAATTACTCCTTTATAAAGCATATGGATATCATCATCCCAATAAAATTTATGCCTACTTAGATTTTTCCCATAAAAACCTTTCTTAAGGTAGTCGAAAAATGTGCATGGCAATGAATTTACAAAAGATTGATCACGCATCCATTTAAAATAAGTATCTCTACTACATGTATCAAATAAGATACTTTTATGATATAGCCAAGTATTAATTACAAATCTCATGGATTCTTCTACATGTAAGCTATTCAAATAAGCACACAAAATTCACAAGAAGGTTAGAAGAACCCATTATTCCCAAAATAAAAGTTTCAATATATTCAAGCTCATGATTATAACTTTCCCAAATAATATTCTCAACATCAAAGGATTCTAAAAAATTGCTCAAACTGCCACAGAAAGAGTCATAGATAAGTTCAAAAAAGAGTATTTGATCATTAACATCACAATAATCATGCATAGCCTCTTTACTAGTATCAACTACTTTTACATGCTTACAATCAACATGACTAGAAGAATGACTTCCTATCACACAACAAAACTCACATTCTGGCAATTTATCGCATGAAAACTTATTTTCAAGCCTCTTCTCATAAATTTCATACATCTTTCCACCAAGTTCGAACATATAATAATCTATGTCATACTCAATTTCAAAAGAAAGCAAATGACTCTTCAACTTGAACTTATATGTTACAGTTAATAACTTGATATGCATCAAAATGTCATCATCCACAAAAATTATAAAGTCACCAATATAAGAAATAAGAGTATAGTTCATTACTTCCAAAAATACCTTAGGTGTTCTAGAAAGGTCAAGAATGTGAATAAACCAATTATACATACCATACTTGGACTTATTTACTAATGGAACAACATCACTTCTTATTCTTTTATGCAATTGCTCTAGCTTAGAAATGCCTTTAGGGAACTCCATGTTATAAACCTGTAAATAAAGATCAAAATAGTCAAAAGATTCAATAACAAAGAAATTAACCAAGCTTTCATCATCCACCATCCAACAAGAATTGATTTTCCCAAATTTATGTTGTAATCCAATAGGATCCTTTGCCACCATCTCTTGCATCTTACCTCCTCTTTCAAACGGTCTTTCCACACTTGACTGCACAAAATCACAAGAAATAATACAAGAAAGAGTTAAAGGGTTAGGAAGTAAATAAACTTTTTTATTGCTTACACTCTCTTTGGATTTTATCACAAGACTAACTTTTTCCTCACACTTAGCCTCTTTTCTCTCACTAAAGTTTTTCTCTTTTTCTTCGCTCAAACCCTCTTGTTTTTCTACCTCACAACTTTTTTCTTTCTTATGGACTTCTCTGTTTTCTTTCCTCTCAAGCTTACTCTTTTCCTCACTTGACATCCCACTCTTTTCACTCAACACAATCTCTCATTTTTCCTCTCTTGGAATGTCAACATGCATTCCCTCACTCCTCTCATTCTTTTCTCTCTCATATTTTTCATATTCTCTTTACCAGTCTTATCGTCTTCACAAATTTGTGAGGAATTCAAAGGCCCAAGAACGAGTTTCTTCCCGTTAACCTCAAAAGATTATCTATTTTTTTCCATGATATATGAAGCTCTTCTGTAGACATACCATGGATTTCCCAACAAGATATAATAATTATTCATGGGAATTACATCACACCAGATCGCATCCTTGTAACTTCCAATAGAGAATAGTAATAACACTCTTTTATCTACATTTACTCCTCTCAACATGTAGGGTTCAATATTCTCAACATAAGGTAAGTTCAATTTTTCAACCATATAAGTGCTAATTGAGTTATAGCCATATTCTTTGTCAATTTTAAGGGCACAAATTGCAGACATCACTTTAGCTCTTGTCTGAAAAAATAACTTTACCATTGTCTTCCTTCCATTCGGTATACTGTAAGTTCGACTTTTCAAGTTGTTGAGTCATAGCTCGGCTCCTTTCACTATAAGTACCTGCTTGAAACATCTTGAACAAAGATTAGAAGAATTATGTATCTTTCAAATTTGATTTTTTCCTTATAATACTCTTATCTCTCTTGCCTTTATCCACTCAAAGAAACTTGTAGTTGTTAATCTTTAGATTTATTAATAAACCTAACAAGTGACAACCCTTTAGTGATAAGAATAAGGAGTTAGAAAATCAAAAAGAAAGTGGGTGACCAAACCTAGAAAGAATAGGAATTGATTAGTTTTAAAAGAAAAAGGAAAGAATTTAGAAAATCCAAAACCCACAAAATAAGGAAATAAGTTATCTTAATCTTCAAGAACTAGGATCCCTTCTTTTTGTTTCCTTTCTTGTCATGAAAACCAAATAACTATTCACTTTTCTTTTCTTTTTTGGCTGATTTCGTTTTTTCTTTCTCTTTTTTTTTTTTTTTTTGCTCAAGAACCTCCCAAGATTATCAAGATTTAAATCTTGATTAACCTATTCTCTGATACCACTTGATAACAACACGATAGAGGTCCAAGAATTACTTAAGAAAATCAAGAAACGTGCAAAATCTAAAAGAAAATAAAGGAACAAAAAAAGACGGAAAATTAAAGATAGATTGAATTCAAGAAGTCTATTCCTAAAATTGAATCCTAACAACAACAATTAGCTAACGAAGAACTAATCGTCTTTGGCAAATATTTAAAAAATAAGAGATAGATTATGAAACTCGACCCTTTAGAATAACAAGGACAACAATAAGCCTAAACTTATCACCTTTCTTGAATACCTAGCTAGAAGTGATCTAAGATTTCGAAAGAATTTAATCTTACCACCTAAAGTTGAGTATTGAAGGATGAAGAATAAATCCAAGAGTAGCTACACACAAGAGTGCAAGAAAAATCTCACAATTTTTATTGATAATAGTCTATATTAATCTAAGTCTAAAAACAAAGAATAAACCCCTTTATATAGACAGTGGTCACGAAATTTTACCAAAAAAAAAAGTAAATAAAGTCCTAAACTACTTTAGACAACAGTGGTCACTTTTTAACTTATACCCGCTTTTCAAAAAAAATTGCAAGTGTACCCACTTTTTGCATAAACTTCAGGCATACAGGCCTGAAGTAGCAAAGGCTTTCACACAAACTTCAGCATTCTAGGCTTTTTCAAAAACTTCAGCAGAAGTGCTGAAGTTATTTAGTTCATTTGTAAAAAAATCATCACTAAATAAGCTCAAGTTTTGTCCTGGATTAATTAGTTTTGTCATAAAACTTTTTCAAAAACTTCAGCATCTTCTGCTGAAGTTAATTAGTTCATTTGTAAAAACTCCAGCACTCTATATGCTGAAGTTTTGTCCTGGATTCATTAGTTTGTCGTCATTAGCTTTTTGAAAAACTTCGGCAGAAGATGCTGAAGTTATTTAGTTTAGTTGTAAAAACTTCAGGACCCAATATGCTGAAGTTTTGTCCTGGATTCAATAGTTTCTCATAAAAAGCTTTTTTAAAAACTTCAGTAGAAGATGCTGAAGTTATTTAGTTTAGTTGTAAAAACTTCAGCACCCAATATGCTGAAGTTTTGTCCTGGATTCAATATTTTCTCATAAAAAGCTTTTTAAAAAACTTCAGTAGAAGATGCTGAAGTTATTTAGTTTAGTTGTAAAAACTTCAGCACCCAATATGCTGAAGTTTTGTCCTGGATTAATTAGTTTTGTCATAAAAAATTTTCAAAAACTTCAGCATCTTCTGCTGCAGTTAATTAGTTTAGTTGTAAAAATTTCAGCACCCAATATGCTGAAGTTTTGTCCTGGATTCAATAGTTTCTCATAAAAAGCTTTTTGAAAAACTTCAGCAGAAGATGCTAAAGTTATTTAGTTTAGTTGTAAAAACTTCATCACCCAATATGCTGGAGTTTTGTCCTGGATAAATTAGTTTTGTCATAAAGCTTTTTCAAAAACTTCAGCAGAAGATGCTGAAGTTATTTAGTTCATTTGTAAAAACTTCAGCACTAAATAAGCTGAAGTTTTGCACAGGTATCAGGAAGGCGGCGCCTGAAGTTGTAAAAATTAGGGTATAGATTAAATAATTTTAAAAATATGGGTATAAGTTAAATGGGGAGACCAAATAAGGCGCCCCGTGCAATTTCTACGATAATTTTCTCTTTTTCATAGCATGAAAGAACAAATTTGAATCGCTAGCTTAATAGTACGTAATGTTTACATCAAATCAAACAATAAAACCTTAAAATTTAAAAATAAAAGTGAGTATACATAACTAAGTGATAAATGTATATATAAAAGTTATATATTTTGCATTTATTGAATTGCGGTAAACTCCATGATTAACCCTCTAAATTCTAAGAGACAATTCCTTTATAGTTTTCTTCACCGTTTTTCACAAGAATAACACATGATTTTAGCATTTTTAAAAAGATAGGAGGAATTAGATAAGGTAGGAAGAGCAATCCTTCCGCATCGGATTGCATGACGTTTGGTACGAAGGATGACATGCCGATAGAACAAAAATCAAGTTATAGTTATTATTTCCAGATATCCATTTGCAAATCTCACTGAATTTATCCAAAAATTACACAACCAATAATCTGAACAAAATGTTTAAAACCTAACTTATCCTTGGTCGGACATAGCAAATATTGACCTCTCTACGTGTTGATCACAGTCAGAACATCACTATTCTGTTCTTTTTCAGGGACACGAAAGAAGTAACAACTCAAACTTTTGATATTGTTGTGCCAAATTTCGAGCCCTCATACATTACATGAAACATCAAAGTGCCGGCTCAAAACTTTTACCCGCGCTTCTAAAATAGTTATATATATATATTGACTTATTACCTGTAGTATGGATTATCAGAAAAACTCGCTAACATATTTTAACTTTGACTTATTTCCCTTTTTACAACTGCGCAGAAGGATAAAATCCATTAGCATGTCCATTCTTCTTAACAACATCAACATCATCATCATCATCCACCATGTACCTCTTCCATAGCCAATGCTGCTTCCATACCCTCTCAGTCATCTCCTCAATCGGCACGTTCTTCGTCTCGGGCAGCAAGAAGAAAACGAACAACGACATGACAAAAATCCATCCCGAAAAGAACAAGAATATCCCGTACTTGAAATGACAAAGCATGGAGAGAAAAGCTTGTGCCATAACAAACGTGAAGAGCAAGTTGACACAAACGGTAACACTTTGTCCAGCTGAACGAGTTTCTAAAGGGAAAGTTTCACTAGGAATTAGCCATCCTAGTGGACCCCATGACCATGCAAAAGCGGACACGTAAGTGCATATCATGACGACTACGAAGATACCCCAACCATGGCTGAGGTTGTCTGAATGGTCCGTGACTTTTATGCCCAGGATTATGGCGATTACAATTTGGGATATTAACATTTGGACGCCGGCTTCGAGGAGAAGGATTCGTCGTCCGAGTTTGTCGACGGAGTAGACGGAGACTACGGTGGAGAGAACGTTGACGGCTCCGGTGATGACCGCGGAGTAAAGGGCTGCGCTGTTTCCGAACCCTAGTGTTGAGAATAACACTGGTGCATAGAACATAATGGCATTGATCCCTGTGAATTGCTGGAATATCTGTTCCCATAAAACAAGAAATATTAATGAACCATCAAAATTTTGAATTTTAGTGAGAATGCAACAACTCTTGTTCAATTGCTTGTGCTACTAACAATTCAACTTTCAAAATTTAAGCCAAAAATATAGGATAGAGAGGAGGATAGTGTATTAACTGGACTTAAATTTTGTAACAATTTCATCTAAAAACTTAAATTAGTAGAGAAATTAAAGCATAATGATATTCATCCCCTGTTACATGATAAAAGAAGAAAATGAACCGTCAAAATTTTGCATTCTAGTGAGAATGTAGAGAGCTTATAATACTAAGGAAATTATTGTATCATATTAGATTGAGATAGTAAATGAAGCAGTGAAAATTTGCTTGCAATTGAGGCTCGGGTGTGGTTGTAGCGAAAGTTCAATAACCTTGTTCAATTACTTGTAATGATATGACTTTAATTATCGTTAGTGCAAATATATAAGGTATAACTAGTAAATACACAAGTAAGTAATTAGGTGGAGAAATAATTAAACTGACCTGGAGGGCAACAGAGATGATTAATTGAGGTCTATTTCTACGTTGGAGGAGATTTCTGAAAGGGTGTTTGACTTCTTTAGCAACACGACTGGCCTCAACTAGCTCCAAAAATTCAGGTTCAATATTGTCAGTACCTCGGATTTTTCTAAGAACATTTTTGCCTTCTTCTAAATGACCTCTTTCTATCAAACTGTTAGGTGTGTCTACCACAAAAATTGCACCCAACGTCAGCAGCAATGCTGGAAACCCTGCTAATCCTAATGATAGTCTCCATCCCCATCCTCCACTTATTCTGCATTTGCCAATTAAAGAAAAAATCAATTTTTATTTTGTGGTATAAAATAAATAAATATCATAAAACGGGCCGAGTAAATTTTTAGGAGAATGTGAGGAACTTACTTGGCTGTTCCGTAGTTGACGAGACCAGCAAAAAGAATCCCAATAGTTACGTTAAGTTGGAACAAAATGTTAAGTCCTCCACGAATTCTTGTAGGTGCTATCTCTGATAAGAACAGTGGAACAGCCTGAAAAATTTCATGCACATTACATTTTAATTTTAACGAATAAATATATCTAATTTATGTATGGACGGAACTCTAATTGATGGGACACTAGTATAATATTCTAATTCTCGAATTTTCTGCTAATCAATAGAAGAAGAATCGAAAAGTACAAACTTTCTCTTCTATATTATATAAAAGGACCTTTAGTCACGGACTCATGGGTGAGACTTGCAAAACATTAAAGTTCTACTTTTATCAAATTACTAAAAGGACATCCCCTTGGAACATGTTAATTGTTAACCTTCCAAGATTCAACAGTCAAACCTCTGTATAACGGATTTGTTTATTCCGAATATTTTTAAATGTTATAATAAAATGTTGTTATAGAGAACATATATTATAACATAAAATGAAAATTAATTTCGGAAAAACTTGACTTTTATAATGAAGTGTTGTTATATAGGGATGTTGTTAAAGAGAAGTCTGACTGTATATATATCGAAACTGCGATTATTGTACTGAAGCTTGCAATTCTATTTGTTTCTATCTTCATAAGATTTTGCTACTCAATAAGATATACTATACTTTAATTTTTTTTCTTTCTTTCTTCAATATGAAATTTCTTCACATGATTTACAGAAAAGTGGAGAAGGTCCTACCCGATAGTTGTGGCCAAGAGATCACAATACTTGATATCCAAACATGTGATGAAATATATATATATATATATATATATATATATATATATATCCTAGCTCAAATGTCTTTAAACAATTGATATTTTTAGACCAAAAAGTGAAAGGGATAAGGATAAAAAGCAATTGAGGTATAGCGAGTAGTAAAAGAGAAAGAACCACAATTAAGAAAAAGTGGTGAAGAATAAAGTAATTCAAAGGAAATTAGCTTTGCGATGTGATAAAGATACAAGGAAGCTGCCTATAGAGGACTTTTGTGGACAAAGACAAAGCTTTGGAGTCTCCACCAAAACTTTATTTTATGAATTTTTAAAACTTGTATGATTATAAAGGTGTCTCACTCACATGTGTAAACATTATCAATGACCCCAAAATTATTTTAAAGCAAGAAAACAAAAAAGTATGAAAAGCTTAGTGATATTTGGACTTAGAATTATAGAAAAAGATAATGAGATCTTTTTCTTCCTCCCATTTTTCTACAACACCACCAAATGGGCACCATGGTCCCCGGCCGACCTCATTTTCGGATTTTGTCTCAAATTATTGGTAAAATAAGATATTTTTAAGACCAACAATTATGTACAAAATTCATTGTAATAGTTATACAATTCTACATGTCTATAGCTTGTGACTAAGAAAATAGAGTAAAATATCAAGCCTTCAACAGAATAGACGTACGTAGTCTATTATTTCAACCAAGTTTATAAAATAATTAGAGGGGAAATTATTAAGAAAAAAAAAGAGTAAAATTCCAAGTTCTTGCATGCATGGTCCCTCCATCATTGAAATTCAAATTGAATATAATGTGTTCATTGACGTGTGTCATCATATGCGATTAGATAATAAGTGAGATTTCTATTCATGTGAGATTGGATCTTTCTTCTTCTTCTTCTTTTTTTTTTTTTTTTTTTTTTTTTTTTTTTTTTGGGGGGGGGGGGGGGGGGGGGTGATCTAAACTTCCTTCTTCTATTTTTCTTTCTTTGTTTTTTAAAAATTGGACCACAAAAATTTGCCCATTCCATATTGAGGGTAGGTGTTAACGGTACAAGTAGAGTCTATACTCATGCACCAATAGATTTGTGATATTAAAAGATAAAATAAATGCCATTTAAATCCCATAATGTCTACCATTAAAGACAAACTTTTCAAAATCTTACCTCATTCTCTTTGACCAGAATTAGACGTTTTACATTATATTTTGATTATTAGGAATTTATTTACTTTTTCAGTAGAGAGTTGTTTTGACTAAATGTAACGTACGTATAACTACAATACAATACAATTTAAGCGCTTACCTTGATAAGATCAAATCAAATAGGATATCTAATTTAGAGCATAGGAAGTAACTTGTGAGGAGTACTTAATTTGATTATAAATTTGTATACGGTCAAAACCGGGCTCATTCGATTTTGTTGATTAACCGAGAGCAGGATGGCGGGCTGAGGATCGGCTCCGTGTTATATCAGACCGAGACATGAAGGTGCAGTTTCAAGCTCGGGATTCAAAGTACCGATCGAAATCGAGACCAGTAAGGATCGAGACCAAACGGGATAGACATCGAGCAAGACCGAAGATAGCCTACTAACGGAAAGACGGGATATACGTGACCGGGCGAGGATCATGGCGGAAATCTTGGTACGAATCAAGTCAAGAACGGTTATTCAGCCAATAATAAAATTTTCTTTTGTATTTAGAATTGTACCATAAGTAGAATTCCTCTAGCATATAAATGGGGGTTCTAATCATTTGTAATGATATAATTTTCGCATAGCAAAGCAATACAATACTCTTTTCTCTCTTAAACTCTCTTGTTCTTCAGTTCAGTTCATATTTCTTAACTATATTCTCAACTGGTTCGAGGGCGATCTAGCTCGAGGGCCAAGTTGCACTTTATACTGACTTGATTTATTTTTAAGTCAATTATTAACATTAACTATCGTATTTATCAATTTGTGCTAGGTGATATCACATACTCTTAAAATCATTTATAAATTTAATTGTTATCCGATTTTAAAGGTAAATAAAATTTTATAGACCGATAGAAAAGTGGAAGTATTTACATAATTAGATATTTTATAAAGTAATTATAGATAAATGTTTGGATAAATATGAATAGTAACCAACTTATTACCACAGGTTAAAGCTACACAAATAATCCAAAAATCTTTACTCAATTAGTATATACTTAAATCTAGTATAATTAAGTGGAAAAAAATAATAGTACTAGTGAGAATAAGGATTCGAACCTGGTTAGCAAAACCAACTCCACAACCAAGAAGAATCCTTCCAATAATAAGCATAGCCAAATCTTGAGCTGCAGCATTTAATACAACTCCGACAATGAAAAAACAACCGGCGATCAACATGGTTAATCTCCGACCAAGTCTTCTTGTCGTGTAAGAAGCGAAGAAAGTCGCCGTTAAACCGGCCATATATAAAGATGAAGTAAATAGCTGCAGCCCTTGATTATCATACTTGCAGTAATTACTGTTCAATCCTTGATCCTTTGTTCTCTTGTAAACCACTGGAAAGAATTTTTTCAAAAAAGGATCCATTGACGTAACACCACCTGTAATTTAATTTTCACAAATAATAAAAGCCATTATTATAGTATTAATATATCAAAAATTACAAAAGAGTGATCATGAGTTAATTTTAGAAATTCAGTTTTTTTTTTCTCTCTCTTTATTGTCATAATAATTAACTTTTCCATAGAGTTGGGAAATCCCATTTGGCCGGAAAAGTTGAATTCCTCTATTGTTGTTTTCGTAATACGAAAAAGTATCCTTTTTTTTGCCCGAGCTCCTTTAACCTTTAGTACTTTTTTATACAATATTGCAACTTAAGAAAAATTCAACCAAGCAAAACTTGGGTCAACACATATAATTTAACCCATTACGTATTAGGGTAAAAAACAAAACCCGAAATAATTGGCTTTTAAAAGTATTCGAACTTTATTAAGTTAACACAACAAAAAATGATTTATATCCTTATAACTAGATTCAGAAACAAACGAAGAATAAACTTTAAGAATCATAGGAAAACAAATAAGAAAGAAATGCTCAAAAGTGTTCCTGTAACGTTAGGATCATCATAATAAAAAGGTAGTAGCTGAAAATAGGTTTAGAAAAAAAGGACAAATTTGTAAAGTATAATCATGAAAATATGGGATACTAAATATTTACCAGAAACTCCGACATCATAACCAAACATAAGACCTCCGGTTGCAGCCATAATACAAGAGATGATAACAATAGGTGTGATTTTAGCCTCAAACTCCTTTCCTCCGGCAGCGGAGGCCGAAAACCCTCCACCGGCCATCGTTAAGTTTGAATTTTCCGAATTCAAATGCAGTAGAAGAAGATGGTTTGATGAGAAAAATGTAATGAGATGGTTATTTTTTCTGTGATAGAAATGATGGGAGTAGCATAGAGGTATATATAGAGTAATGGGAAATAGGAAAGTGAGTAACTAACGAAGGAGGAAAGTATGGAACCCACCACCAGCAACTTTACACGTGGATCACATATAAGTTGACTATCTTAGTTGTTGTGTTCTTAAGCTTCTTGCTCGACGGCTATGTACTAGTCAACCCAACGTTGTAAATTTTCAGAAATAACACATGCTTGGCGTTTGGATTATTATTATTATTAGCTAGAATGAATTGGTTGCGGAGAAAGGTAATAATTACCGCTAAGGAGTATGGTGAGATGAATAAGATTCCTTTTTATTTAATCAAAATCCTACGAATTGATAGACTCGGAACGATTCCTCGAAAAATTCAAATTATTTTGAGTAATGAATTTCTAATATTGTATAGTTATACAAAGAAGCTTCGGAAAATAAATATTTTGAAAGCATTCCTATGGGTTTTTATTACTTACGTTAGAGCTGTAAAAAATATTTGAGTCTTTAGATTCTTTAAAACCAAAATTTGCTATGGGATTAAACGGGATGAAGTTCAAAAAACCGCTTGGTCTTTCTACCTCGTATTTCTGCAGTGACGTAAAATTTATCTTTTAGGTTTTCGCAAAATGTATTTCTTGAATTTCCTGATTTCAAAACCTAAAATGTTTGATTAAATTGAGGAAAAAATTAATCTAGGTGAAAATTAAACTGAATTCGATGAGCTATAAAACATGCAACTGCTTTTATGAACAGTGTAGACCGTTAACCCCCTTTCCCCTTTTGAGGGTAATTAAGACCGTTACCAATTTGGTGAGGAAAGTGTAATATAAAATTAGCACATAGCTCGTATATCCTACTGGATAACGTAATTATCCACTTGTAATATATTTTTTTTCATATTTTTAGGTAATAATAAGTTTTTGTCTTACATATAATCGTGTTACGTAAAGTGTTTTTGTTCATTAATTATTCATAATCGTTTGGGTTGGCCCTCTCTTAACTATTGTGTTAGCTATATCCATTAAAGATTTAGAAATTTGTGTATTTGACCAAAAATTACTCCTTTGTTCCGTAAATCGCAGTCCAATTTCGCTGTTCAAGAATCAATTTATCTGGCTTTCCGTCTTTATGAATACATGAATAAAGTTTTTTTTACTAGTGCACAAATAAATTTACTTTGTGAAAACATAATTCATAAAATTAAAAATTACATATCTAACTTTCCACTTATTTCTCATAGCAAACTGACAACAATATGTAGAAATTGTTGTTAAAGATTATTAGTTACATGTTTTTACTCTTGTGCGCGTCTTAGGAAGCATTTGAACGGAGAAATTACTCAGTAACAGTCTAACAATTTTCCACCCTATATATTTGTGTTAAATGAAACTTTACATTCAAAATGTCATAAAGAATCTTGAATGATATAAAAAGATCAAGAGACAAATGCATGTTTTTAAAAATATGTTAATTATTTGAAGAATCAGTTTAGAATTGTTGTGAGAAAATTGGTTTTGTGTTTTGAGAATTTTCGGGTTCACTTCCCCCCCCCCACCAAAAAATTAATGTATCATATTACGAACCTAATACTACAAAGTACAAACTAACGTAAATTCTGACTAGTTCATTTCGTGCTTTCTTAGAATATTAGGAATTATTAGACTCCACAATCCACATGATATCTGGCGCATTTCTAGTCCTAATAAATATTAAAGTAAATTCTGAATGGTTCATTTTCATGGTTTCTTAGAATATTATTAGGAATTATTGGACCTAACATGATCACATGAAATTTGCGTAAGTAGACACCTATGGTGCAATAAAATTAGGCCATAATAGCGACAAAGTTTTCATCTAATTATGACAAATAAGATAAGCGAAATCCATGGACATTGAGAGAATTTACTACAAGAGGATGAAAACATATTCAGAATATTTTTCTTACAGAAATAGAACTAAATGTTCCCAAAAAGTTCAAATAGATGTTGTTAAAAAATAAACAAAGAATTACGTAAAGAAATGATGCTACCTTCCCAGGAAAAATTCAAGTAACAGTTGTCCTCGTTGAAAGAAAGAAAATCTACAGAGTGCCAAAATGGTACCTCTCTTTTTTATTTATTTATTTATTTATTTTTTCTTCTTAAAATTGGGTAAATTGCGTTTTCCATCCCTTATTTATTAGAAATTACATTGTTGGTTCTTGAGATACCCAACTTAACATGTTTAGTCTTCAATTAATATAATTTTGTGTTTTTAATCATATATATATATAAAGGAAAGTGAGAATGATATTTCTACTTATTTTATGTGGAAAGCATTTTAAATTTGTTAAAATCTATATATCAATATATCAATATATATATATATATATATATATATATATATATATATATATACACACGTGTTAAAGGAAAGTGAGAATTATATTTCTACTTATTTTATGTGGAAAGCATTTTAAATTTGTGTTAAAATCTATTAGCGAAGGGACTAAAATCACATGATTCTATTAATTAAAAATTAAATGTGCTCAAAAATACTAAAACTAGGATTTTCCAATAAAGTCCAATGACAAAGCAACGTTTTACGTGTAAAACTCACAGCTCACGGAATTAAAAATCACAACCTACACTTGTAGATTTCAACTTCACTAAACGAGCAAACTTTAGATTACAACATATTGTAATCTAGGAATTAACCTCTTAATCTATCGCCTACTTGTAATAACTCTATTACAAGCCTCTTTGTAATAACTCTATTACAAAGCACAAACTTTGATTAACTCTACCCAAACACAAACACAAGGTTTATAATTTTACAAACGATGTCCTACAGAATGCTTCTAACTGAGCTGAGTAGGAATTACAAGTAAATAACACTAACAAAGGTACAACAATACTATGGACATATGATAAACTCAGTGTTGGGATCTGGTCCTTTATTCTGTTGCTACTTTGTTCCTTAAGCCTTTTAGTC
The DNA here is from genome assembly GCA_005239525.1 of Nicotiana knightiana. Classification (NCBI taxonomy): domain Eukaryota; kingdom Viridiplantae; phylum Streptophyta; class Magnoliopsida; order Solanales; family Solanaceae; genus Nicotiana; species Nicotiana knightiana. The sequence goes on from ML379639.1 coordinate 67,707, forward strand.
AATTGAAAGGCGGAAACACACTTGAGAGATAGACTTAATGATTTACGGTTTGCAAGTGTGTGTTTTAGCCTTGCCTCATGTTGGTAATATATAGGTGAGGTCAATGGGATGATGTATGCAATTATCCAGTACAAGGCATGCTCCATAAAGTGATTGATGCACTGTTGCCCATGCAGAGGGACAGTGCAGCGACTTTAGCAACTGTAGGGAGTTGACTTATATTGTCACCGGAAAAACTGATAGCCATTTATTCCCTCTGTTATTTCTTTGACTGAACATGTTAGAACTTGTGCTAGACATGAGTATTATTGTTCTCGAGTACCTTGAGGATGTGTAACAGGTTCCCAATCTGGTTCTCATATTATGTTTGTTAGATCATCAAAATACAGAAAGACACATAACTTAACAATTTCTCTCTTTTGTGATGATTTATAATTGAAGTTCCCCCTGAGAACCAGATCTCTAACAATTTTTCCTGCAGAATGACTTTATTCCCCCTGAGAGACAACCTGAGAACTTGTTTCCCGTCTCAATTTTCTTCCCCCTTTTGGTATATTGTATGAAAGTAAATGCAAAAAGAAGTCCAACAAGGTAAACTCAAGCCACGTGTGTACACACAACATGGCTAAAAATAGAGCGCAAGAGTATAACATAAATAGCAAAAGATGAGATGCTCATTAATTAATAAGAGAAGAAAACAGAGGTAGTAGCACCATTGTTACAAAAACATCCACATAAAAATAACTTAAAGTACCAGTCATAACAACAACAAGCCAAAAAAAAGGACACTAGGGTCAAGAACATATCATTCAAACTAGACACTGAGAAGGGAACTGTTTAAGGGGAATTGGAAGAGGGATGGAAGGATGAGGAGGCAATGATTTTGAGAAGAATGTCCACTCGAGCATTTTCAGACCGATGCTTGTGTATCATCTCCTCTTTCCGTTCCTCGACCTATTTCCTCAGATCAGCATTTTCAATAGTCAAGCGGGCAACTTCTGCGCCTTGGGCACTACTGGAATCAGGTTCCTCCTTGGCTTGACTGAATTGCCCCTCAAGAATGGCATTCCTGGCCTTCTGCCTCCTAATTTCCTCGTTAGCAGCATTCTAAGCATAAATTAACTGAGGAATGGTAGAATTTCTGCCAATACCCCCTTCTTGTCAATACACTCACACTCATCCAAGTTTGACTTTGAAGAATTCAACCACGCGAGTGAGAAAGAACCCGTAAGGCAAACTGTGGTTCCCGTCCTTAAAACTTACCACCTTTTTCATATATTCAATCATGAGACCAGGTACATTGATGGTGGTGTATTCATCCAGATCCTCCATGAGGAACATGTCTGCTTTTGATGCAATGGAACTCCTTTCTGCGCGTGGAAGCAGGACCTTATTCACCATTTCAAACAAGTTGATACTCTGGAAGGAGGGCCGTCTTGTGAACCGTTCCCCTTGCTGAACAACCTGAGCTCTTAGAATGACCTCTCTAAAGTCAGGGGAACAAATCCCTTCAATAGATGAGAGCCCTTCAGCGGGCACACCCAAGATACTTCCTAGAACAACCTCATCCATCACAAAGTCTACTCCATTAACTTCGTCTTCCACAGTAAACAAATCTGCGTAGAAACTTTGAACCTCCTCTTCATAAACCTTAGGACTCTGAATGGTAAACAGATGAGTCCACTTTTGAAACTCGCAGATTGCAAATAGTTGTTTCATCCCTGACATTTCAAGAATGTCAACGTCGCTCTGTCCCATAGCACCTTTTGCTTCTTAAGGTTTTGTCTTCTCTCAAGTTCAGACACATCCACTTTGGCTTTCTTGGAGGAACTAGTTTCGTCTTTGTCACTTGCCTTCTTCTTCACAGAATTCTCACGAAATCCTCTCCTTCAACACTCTTCTCTTCATCAAACTCCACGAATTTCACAAACGATCCTCTCCTAGCTTTGTAGTCATAGATTTATTAGAGGATTTACGAATCAAGGAAGCAGGTTCCTCATTCACCACTTCATCGTAACATTCACAACATTTGCTAAAGGAACATTCTCCTCATTCACCAGCTTTCCCCCTTTCACCAGCCTCATTTTTTTCTTTTCCTCTTTGTTTCTCTTTAAAGCACTCTCAAAAGATTTTTTCTTCTACTGCCTGGTAGTGCGTCTTTTAACAATTGACTCTTTGGGAATTTCTCTACCACTTCTACCAGCAATGAAACTTGCCACAGTCACATTATCATAATCTTCTCATTGTCTTCATTTTCCTCTTTAGACACAGGTCTTATTTCACGAATAATAAAGCCCAATGGCACTTCACCAAAGGGAGCAGAAAGAGCAGGGTCATTACTGACCTGGGTCTCTGATCGGCTCCTACCTACACCACTATAGAATGGCAAGGCAGGGTCAATGTAGCTTTTACCCGATAGGATCGAGATCGAAATCCACATGGAGTTAGAATATTGGAGTTGGGTTCCTATTCGACTTAGTTATGTATCTTTCTTTTAATTACTCTTCTAATCATAGGTTGGTTTGATTCTACACTAGTTGTATTACTAACTATTACTAGAATTAAGCCAAGTATAATATTTTTGGTAAGGGTTTTCTCAATTTATAAGGGACACTAGGGAAGTGACTTACACCTAGGCGAGTATCTAACGAGATCTAGAACTTAGAACAAACTTGTTGTACCTGGTTTCGTGATATAACCTCACACTCAATTGCTCACCCTATACATCTCGGTAGTTTGGGTGACTTTGCCCGAATTAGCTTTCTCAAGCCTAATTGGGTGTTTCCATAGTGCAAGTAAAATTGGCTCAAGTCGAGTAGTACTATCTCTAGGTTTTACCCTTTAATTGGGGCTATCAATCTCTTGAATTCACCTCAATTTCTTGTTAGCCTACTGATGCGAGACTAAATTGCATAGTTTAACATGTGATATACCTTACATTTTATGCGCATTAATGATAAAATTACACTTGTTATGTGTTTAATGGAATTTATTTTATGTGTAGGTGAATTGGAAATGGAAATGGAGCTAAAGGGATGCAAATACGTCGAAAATACGCAAAAGGAGACGCCCGGGCGATAGCCGGGCGTTTGCTCCCTAAAGCCAGGCCCCCCCTGGCGTTAGGGGGCGTTTACCCCATAAAACCTGCCCCCCCTGGCGTTAGGGGGGCGTTAGGGCCATAACGCCAGGGCCCCCCTGGCGTTAGGGGGGCGTTAGAGCCCAAACGCCAGGGGTCTCCAGTGTCGCCCAAGTCCGAGTTTGACGAGTTTAAGTGTTTCCCAAGTGAAATAGAAGTCTCCTACACGGTTAGGGTTCGCCCTAAACCTATAAATAGACTCCTAAAACACAAATAAGAGAGGAATTTCGTGGATTAACAGTAGAAAAGAAGAGAAATTCCATTGAAGAAAAAGAACACGATTTCTACAATCTAGTATTTCTTACTTTATATTTCAATTATGCAATTATTTGT